>JAUTXX010519663.1:0-11489 GCA_032273605.1 Panulirus laevicauda | reverse complement strand
GTGGGTGGGGGCCACGGTGGGTGACAGGCCGGGGCGGGTGGTGGTGGCCAAGGTTGGTGGCGGGCCAGTCCGGTGGGTGGTGACCAAGGTGGGTGACAGGCCAGGGCGGGTGATTATGGCTAAAGTGGGTGGCAGGCCAAGCCGAGAGTAGGTTGCTCGGGTGGGTGGCAGGCCAGATCCATCAAGAGCTGCTGATAGGGTGGGTGGCAGAACAGGCCGGGGAAGGTATCTAGGGTAGGTGGCAGGCCGGACCCGTTCAGAGAGCTGCGGATAGGGTGGGTGGCAGGCGGGGCCCGTCCAAAAAAGTTGCGGTTAGGATGGGTGGCAGGCAAGGCCTGGTGAAGGTGGTTAGGGTGGGTGGCAGGCCGCACCCTTCCAGAGAGCTACAGGTAGGGTGGGTGGCGGGCCAGGGTGGGGAGGCGGTCAGAGTGGGTGGCAGGCCGGGCTCGTCCAGATAGCTCTAGGTATGGTGGCGGCAGGCCATGCCGGGCAGAAGTGGCTAGTGTGGGTGGCAGGCCGGACCCTTCCAGAAAGCTGCGGATAGTGTGGGTGGCAGGCCAGGCTGGGATGATGTTGCCCAGGTCGGTTGCAGGCCGAACCCGTCCACAGAGCTGCGGGTAGGATAGGTGGCAGGCCATGCTAGGGGGAGGTGTTTAGGGTGGGTGGCAGGCTGGACCCGTGCAGAGAGCTGCGGGTACGGTGGGTGGCAGGCCAGGCTGGGGGGGAGTCGGCTAGGTAGGGTGGCAGGCTGGGCCCGTCCAGAGAACTGTGGGTAGGTTGGGTGGCGTGCCAGGCGTGGGGGAAGTGACCAGGGTGGGTAGCAGACCAGGCGGGAAGAGGTGGTCAGGGTGGGTGGCAGGCCGGGCCCGTTCAGAGAGCTCTGGAAATGGTAGGTGGCAGGCCCGGTTCGGCTAAAGAGCTGCGGGTAGGGTGGAGGGCAGGCCAGGCCGGTGGGAAGTGGTTAGGGTGGGTGGCAGGTCAGCCCGGAGGGGAGGTGACCAGGGTGGGTGGCAGTCCGGGCTCGTCCAGAGAACTGCGGGTAGTGTGGGTGGCAGGCCAGGCCGGTGGGTGGTGACCAAGGTGGGTGACAGATCAGGCCGGGAGGTGGTGGCCATCATGGGTGGCAGGCCGCGCCTTTCCAGAGAGCTGCAGATAGGGTGAGTGGCAGGTCAGGCTAAGGGAAGGTAGCTAGTGTGGGAGGCAGGCTGGACACGTCCAGAGAGCTGCGGATAGGGTGGGTGTCAGGCCAAGCCGAGGGTAGGTGGCAGGCTGGATCCGTCCGGAGAACTGCGTATAGGTTGGGTGGCAGGCCAGGACGGGGCGAGGTGGCCAACTTGGGTGGCAGGCCGGACCCGTCCAGAGAGCTGCGGGTTGGGTGGGTGGCAGGCCGGGCCGGGAGAAGGTGACTTGGGTGGGTTGCAGGCCTGACCCATCCTGAAAGCTTTCGGGTAGGGCGGGTGGCGGGCCGGGCCTGTGGGAGGCAGCTAGCGTGGGTGGCAGACCACACGCGTCAAAAGAGCTGTAGGTAGTGTGGGTGGCAGGCCAGGCAAGGTGAAGGATAGGGTGGGTGGCATGCCTGATCCGTCCAGGGAGCTGCGGACAGGGTGAGAGGCAGGGCACGCCTGGGAGAGGTGGCTGGAGTGGGTGGCAGGCCGAGCCCGTCCAGAGAACTGCAGGCAGGGTGGGTGGCAGACTAGATTGGGGGCAGGTGACCAGGGTGGGTGGCAGACTAGACTGGGGCAGCTGACTAGGGTGGGTGGTAACCCGGGCCCATCCAAACAACTGCGGTTAGGGTGGGTGGCAGACCAGGCTCGGGGGAGCTGGCCAGGGTGGGTGGCAGGCCGGACTCGTCCAGAGAGCTGCGGGTAGGGTGAGTGGCAGGCCAGGCAGGGGGGAGGTGGCTAGGTTGGGTGGCAGTCTGGACCCTTCCAAAGAGCTGCAGATAGGATGGGTGGCAAGCTAGGCCGGAGGAAGGTGGCCAAGGTGGGTGGCAGGCCAGGCCGGGCCCGTCCAAAGAGCTGCAGGTAGGGTGGGTGGCATGTCAGATCCGTCCAGAAAGCTGCGGGTAGGATAGGTGGCAGGCCAAACCGGGGGTGAGGTTGCTATGGTGGGTGGCAGGCCAGACCGAGGGGGAGGTTGCTCGGCTGGGTGGCGCGCCGGACTCGTCCAATGAGCAGCGGATAGGATGGGTGGCAGGCTAGGCCGGGGGAAGGTGGCTAAGGTGGGTGGCAGGCCAAGCCCATTCAGAGAGCTGCAGACAGGGCGGCAGTCCGGACTCTTCCAGAGAGTTGCGGGTTGGGTTGGTGGCAGGCCAGGCCGGTGGGTGGTGGCCAAGGCGGGTGGATGGCCAGGCTAGGCGGTGGTGGCCAAGGTTGGTGGCGGGCCAAGCCGGGGGGGAGTAACCACGGTGGGTGGCATGTCGGGTCCCTCCAGAGAGCTGCGGGTTGGGTAGGTTCCAGGCCAGGCCGAGGGGAAGTAGCCAGGGTGGGTGGCAGGCCGGGCCCCTCTAGAGAGCTGCGGGTTGGGTGGGGTGTAGGCCAGGCTGGGGGGCAGGAGACATATAGCTGGCGGCCCCAGAGAAGTACTGAAGGAAGGAGACCAGACGAGAGAATATGAGAGACAGAGATGCGGGGTGAGAGTGGGTGGTGATAGGAAGCAAAGGTCAGGTGTCAAGGATCCAGAATTCGAGGGAGAGAAGTAAAAAGACGAGGGTGAGCCAGTGATTGATGGAGGGAAGACGTGGGAAAGAGGATGACGGTGAGGGAAGTGGCAATCAGGGATCAGGGATCAAAGAGACCAACTTGGATGTAATGGATGGGGAGGGAGGCTGCTGACCTTACTAGCAAGACTTTTCTCTTAACGTTCTGGAGATAAATACAAATATATTTCTTCAAAGAGATCCTGTATTTGTATGATGTAATGATTTATGTTATCCTCTAATTGCTTACAATGAAATTATGAATGCCGAAATCAAGCGATTGTTTTATGTACAAAATCATGTAAAAATGTTACTAGAATGAATGTCTGTAGACCTTACAACGATCAAAATTTTCCACTCAACGTGACTGGCCACAATCTTCACTTATACATCAAGTGGTCACTGCATTGATTTCACAATTCCTTCAAGTCTTTCATTTCATTCATTTTGTTTCGTGCAAGTTGAAATTTGTGAGAAAACAGATGATAAAGATATTGCTGGTACCGTCCACGTTGAAAGAGTCTGTCTGTTGACATATTTGCGGTATAAGAATATTCATGTGAGGGTCAGGCCTTAGGCTAACATGGGGATCCCTCAGCACGTAACACAGCAACAAGCAACAGCAACAACAACAACAACAGCATCAGCAACAGCAACAACAACTACAACAACATCAGCAACAGCAACAACAACAGCAACTGCAACAACAACAGCAACAACATCAACAACAGCAACAAGCAACAGCAAAAACAGCAACAACAGCAGCAAGCAACAGCAACAACAGCAAAAACAACAAGCAGCAGTAACAACGACAGCAACAACAATAGCAACAGCAAAAACAACAGCAACAGCAACAACAACAGCAGCAACAACAACAGCATCAGCAACAACAGCAACAGCAACAAGCAACAGCAGGAACAACAGCAACAGCAACAACAGCAGGAACAACAGCAACACGCAGCAGCAACAACAACAGCAACAACAACAAGCAACAGCAACAACAACAGCAACAGCAACAAGCAACAGCAGCAACAACAGCAATAGCAACAACAGCAGAAACAACAGCAACAGCGACAAGCAACAGCAAAAACAACATCAACAACAACAAGCAACAGCAACAACAACAGCAACAACAACAGCAACAACAACAGCAACAGCAACAGCAACAACAACAACAACAAGAAGCAACAGCAACAACAACAACAGCAACAGCAACAAACTTCAGCAACAACAGCAACAGCAACAACAGCAACAACAATAGCAACAACAGCAGCAAAAGCAACAACAACAGCATCAAGCAACAACAACAGCAACATCAACAACAATAGCAACAGCAACATGCAAGAGCAACAACAACAGCAATAACAACAACAGGAACAGGAACAATCAACAGCAACAAAAACATCAATAGCAACAACAAATGCGACAATAACAGCAACAGCAACAATAACAACAGCAACAGCTACAACAACAGCAACATCCACAGCAACAGCAATGACAACAGCAACAAAAACAGCGACAGCAACAATAACAGCAAAAGCAACACATAAAGGAACAGCAACTAGCAACAGCAACAACGACAGCAACAACAACAGCAACACCAACATCAACAACAACAACAGCAACAGCAAAACCGAAAGCAACAGAAACAAGGAGCAGCAAACAACAGCAACAACAACAAGCAACAGCAACAACAACAGCAACATCAAAAAGAAACAGCAACAACAACAGCAGCAACAACAACAGTAATAAAAACAGCGACAACAACAACAACAACAACAACAACAACAACGGCAACACCAACAGCAACAAGACCAAGCAACAACAACAATATCAGCAACAGCAACAAGCGACAGCAACAACAACAGCAACAGCAAGAGCGACACCAACAAAAATAGCAACAGCAACAAGCAACAGCAACAACAACACCAACAATTGCAACATCAGCAAGCAACAGAAACAACAACTGCAACAGGAACATCACCAACAACAGCAAGAAGCAACAGCAACAGCAACAACAACAGCAACAACAGGAACAAAACAGCAACAACAAACAACAAGCGCCAGCAACAACAACAGCAACAGCAACAAGCAGCTGCAACAACAACAACAGCAACAACAACAGCAATAACAACAGCAACAGCAGCAAAAACAACAAGAACAACAACAACAGCATCAGCAACAACAGCAGCAACAACAAAAACAGCAACAGCAACAAACAGCAACAACAGCAACAACAGCACCAAACAAAAACAACAACAACAACAACAACAACAACAACAACAACAACAACAACAATAGCAACAACAACACAAACAGGAACAGCAACAACAGCAAAAACAACAGCAACAGCAACAACAGCAGCAATAACAACAGCGACAACAACAACAACGGGAACAGCAACAAACAACAGCAACAACAACAGCAACAGCAACAGCAACAGGACCAAGCAAAAGCAACAACAACAACAACAACTAGAGCGACACCAATAATAACAGCAACAGCAACAAGCAACAACAACAAAACCAACAACTGCCACAGCAGGAAGCAATAGCAACAGCAACAACAACAGCAAAAACAACAACAACAACAGCAACAACAACAACAACAACAATAACAACAGCAACAACAATAGCAACAACAACATCAACAGGAACAACACCAGCAACAGCAAGAATTAACAGAAACGGGAACAACAACAACAGCAACAACAACAACAACAACAACAACAACAGCAACAACAACAACAACAACAACAACAACAACAGAAACAGCAACAACAACAGTAACGACAACAACAACAGCAACAACAAATACAACAACAGTAACAACAATAGGAACAACAACAGCAACAGCATCAGCAATAACGACAGCATCAACAACAGCATCAGCAACAGTAACAGCAACAACAGTAGCAAGAACAACAAACAACAACAACAGCAACAACAACAGCAACAGCAACAATATCAGCATCAACAGCAGCAAGAGCAGCAAACAACAGCAACAACAACAGCAACACCAACAACAACAAGCAACAGCAACAGTTACAGCAACAGCGATAAGCAACAGCAACAACGACAGCAAGAGGAAAACTACAAGCAACAGCGACAACATCAACAGCAACAACAACAACAGGAACAACAGCAGCAATAACAACAGTAACAGCAACAACAAGGAACAGCAGCAACAACAACTACAGCAATGACAACAGTAACAACAACAAGGAACAGCAACAACAACAACAGCAGCAATAATAACAGCAACATCAACAACAAGCAACAGCAACAACATTGGCATAGCAACAAGCAACAGCAACAACAACTGCAACAGCAACAAGCAACAGCAACAACAACACCAATAGCAATAAGCAACAACAAAGCCAACAACAACAGTAACAACAACAGCGAAAAACAGAAACAACGATAGCAACAGCAACAAGCAAAAGAAATAACAGCAACAACAACAATAGCCAAAACAACAACAACAGCAAGAACAGCAACAGGAACGAGCAACATTCAACAACAACAGCAACAGCAGCAACAAAACTACAACAAAAACAAGCCACAGCAAAAGCAATAATAACAGCAGCAACAATAGCAACATCAAAAATAACAACAACAACAATAGCAACAGCAACGAAAACATTAACAACAGCAACAGCAATAGCAACAGCAACAGCTACAGTAACAAGAACAGGAACAACAACAGGAACAACAACAGCAACAGCAACAAGCAATAGCAACAACAACAGCAGCAACAACAGCAACAAGTAACAGTAACAACAACGGCAACAACAACAGCAACAGCAACAACAACAGCAACAGCAACAAGCAGCAGCAACAACATTAGGAACATCATCACGGAACAGCAACAACAACAACAGCAACAAGCAATGGTAAAAACAACAGCATGAAAAACAACAATAACAACAACAACAGCAAGAGCGACAACAACAGCAACAAGCAACAGCAGCAACAACAGGAACAATAAGCAAAAACAAAAACTACAGCAAGATCAACAACAACAACAGGAAAAACAACAGCAACAGCACCAAGCAACAGCAACAAGAGCAACAACAACAAGCAACAACAACAATAACAGAAACAGCAACAGCAACAGCAGCAATAACAGGAACAACAGCGACAGCAACAGCATCAGCAACAGCAACAGAAACAACAACGGCAACAATAACAGCAACCGCAACTACAACAGCAACAGCAACGAGCAACAATAACAGCAACAGCAACAACAGCAACAACAATAAATAACAACAACAACAACAGCAACAACAACAAGCAGCACCAACAACAATAGCAACAATAACAGTAACGGCAACAACGGCATCAACAACAAGCAATAGCAACAACAACAGACACAGGAAAAGCTCCAGCAAAAAACGCCAGCAACAACAGCAGCATCGGCAACAGCAACAACAACAACAACAAGCAACAGCAACAACAACATCAGCATCAACAACAGCGACAATAATGGCAATAAAAACAAGCAGCAGCAACAACAACAAGAACAGCAACAAGCAACAGCAACAACAACAGGCAACAGTAAAAACAGTAGAAACAAGAACAGGAAGTACAACAACATCAACAGCAACAACAGCAACAAAAACAAGGAATAGCAACAACAACAGCAACAGCAACAAGCTCCAGCAACAGCAGCAATAGCAACAACAGTAACAACAACAGCAAAGGCAACAAGCGACAGCAACAACAACAGCAACATCAGCAAGAAACAACAACAGCAACAGCAACAATAGCAACAACAACAGCAACAGCAACAACAGTAACAAAAACAGAAACAGCAACAAGGAACAGCAACAGCAATAGCAACAGCAAAGAGCAATGGCAACAACAACAGGAAAAGCAATAAGCAACAGCATAACATCAGCAACATGAACACCCAACAGCAACAACAACAGCAACAGCAACAAACAACAATAACAACAAAAGCATCAAAACAGCAATAAGAACTACAGCAAAATAACAACAACAACAGCAACAGCAGCAGCAAGAGCAACAGCAACAAGCAGGAGCAACACCAGAAGTAACAGCAACAACAGCAACAACAAGTAACAACCAGAATAACAGAAACAACAACAACAACAACAACAACAACAACAACAATAGCAACAACAAGTAACAGCCAGAACAACAGAAACAGCAGCAACAACAACAGCAATAGCAACAACAACAGCAATAGCAACAACAAAAGCAACATCAACAAAAACGACAACAACATCAATAGCAACAGCAGCAAGTAATAGCAACAACAACAGCAACAGCAACAGCTACAGCATCAAGAACAGCAACAGCAACAACAACAATAACAACAAAAACAACAGCAACAGCAACAAAACAATAGCAACAAAAACAGTAATAGCAAAAACAACAGCAACAACAACAGCAACAGCAAAAATAACAACAACAGCAAGAACAACAGCAACTATAAGAGAAACAGTAAAACAATAACAACAGCAGCAGCAGCAACAACAACAGCTATAACAACACTAGTCGCAACAGCAATGGCAACAGCAGCAAAAACAGTAACAAAAACAACAACATCAACAGCAACAAAAACAGGAACAACAACAGCAACAACAACAAGAAACAAGAATGACAGGAACAACAATAGTAATAGCAACAACAGCACCAGCAACAACGACAGCAACAATATCAACAATAGCATCAATCAACAGCAACAGCAACAGCAACAACAACATGCAACATCAACAACAGCAACAACAACAGTAATAGCAAAAGCACCAGCAACAGTGACAGCAACAATAGCAGCAACGGCTACAAGCAACAGCAACAACATTAGTAACAGGAACAAGCAACAGCAACAACGACAGCATCAAAAGCAACAGCAACAGCAAAAACAACATTTACAGCAACAACAACAGCAAAAACAACAATTACAGCAACAAAAACAGCAACATCAATAGCAACAACAACAGCAACAACAGCAAAAGCAACAAGCGACAGCAACAACAACAGCAACAGCAACAACAACAGCAACATCAACAAGCAACAGCAACAACAACTGCAACAGCAACAACAACTACAACAGCAACAATAGCAGCAACAGTAACTACAACAGGAAGAACAACAGCAACAGCAAAGAGCAACAGCAAAAAGAATAGCAAAAGCAACAAGCAACAGCATAACGTCAGCAACATCAACACGCAGCAGCAACAACAGCAAGAGCAGCAAGCAACAGTAACAACAATAGCAACAAAACAACAATAGGAACAACAAGAGCAACAACAACAACAACAACAGCAACAACAACAGCAACAGCAACAAAAAAGAGTAACATGAACAAGCAAGAGCAACACCAAAAGCAACAGCAACAAGCAAAAGCATCAACGACAGCGACATCAACAGCGACCCCTATCCCATACGTTGGGTCCCCCGCAAGTGCAACCCTGTCACTACCACATACGTTGGCACCCCTCACAAGTGTAAACTCCCCCTTACCCCATACATTTGGTACTCGAGAAAAGTAGCCCTCCCCCTACCCCATACATTGGGTTCCCAGCAAGTGTAACCCTCCCTCCTACCCCATATGTTGTGCCCCTCACAAGCGTAACCCTCTCCCTGCTCCGTAAGATGGGCCCCCCAAAAGTGTACCCCTCCCCCTACCTCATACGTTGGGCCCCCAAGCGGAACCCTCCCCCTACCTCAAGCGCTGGGCTCCAACACAAGTTTAATCCTCCCCCTTACCCCATAACTTGGCTCCTCCACATGAGTACCCCCTCCTACCCCATACATTGGGTCCGTCCCCAAATGAATCTTTCCCACCTACCACATATGTTGGGGCCTCTAAAAGTGTAACCTATCCCTTGCCCCATTTGTTTAGCCTGCGAAAAAAGTAACCCTCCCCCTACCCCGTACGTTGGTCGCCTCACAAGTATAACCTTGCCCTCTACCCCTAATGTTGGCACCCCAATACATGTAACTCTCCCCCCTAACCCATACTCTGGGCCCCTACGTGCTCAACCATCCCTCTTATCCCATACGTTGGACGCCCATACAGGTGTAACCTTCCCCCTGCCCGACACTTTGGTCCCCCCAACAAGTGGAACCCCCCTCACCCCATGCGTTGGGCCCCCTATTGGTGTAACCTTTCCTCTTAACTCATATGTTGGCCCACCCCAGGAGCGTAACCCTCTCTCTTGCCCCATATGTTGGGCCCCGCAAGTGTAACCCTCCCGCTACCCCATACGTTAGCCCCCCACAATTATAACCTTACCTCCTACCCCATACGTTGCGCCCCCCCAAGTGTAACCCTCCCCCTACTCCATACGTTGATCCCCTCCATAAGAAAAACCCTCCCTCCTACACACACGTTGGGTCCTCACAAGTGTAACCCTCTCCCCTATCCCATACGGTGGACCTCCATAAGTGTAACCCTCCCCTACCCCATACTTTGGGACTCCCAAAAGTGTAACCTTCCCCCTACCCCATACGTTTGAGCGCCAGAAGCGTAACCCTCCCCCGTACTTCATACGATGGCCCCCAACAGTTATAACCCTCCCCTTTACCCCATACGTTAAGCCAAGCACAAGTGTTGCCCTTCCTCCTACCCCATTCGGTGAGCCTCCAAAAATGTAACCCTACCCCTACTCCTAACATTGAGCCACCAACAAGAGTAACTCTTCCCCCTACCCCATATGTTGGTCCCCTCACGAGTCTTATCCCCCGTTTACTCTGTCCGTTGAGCCCTCACAAGTGTACTCTTCCCCCTACCTCATACGTTGGATCCTCAAGTGAAACCCTCCCCCTCTACCCCATGCGTTGGGCCCTACTAAAAGTATAATCCTTGATATATCATGAGATTGTTAAATATATTACATGATTGTTAGATATATCATATGGGTGCTGGAATGATTGCTAGATATAGCATGAGATTTTTGGAGATGTCACATGATTGTTAAATATATCATATGGGTGCTGGAATGATTGTTAGATATATCATGAGATTGTTAGATTATGTCATATGATTGTTAGATATATCATATAATTGTTAGATATATCATATGGGTGCTAAAATGATTATTAGATATATTATGAGATTGTCAGATATATCACTTTATTGTTAGATATATAAAGAGATCGTTAGATTTATCATAAAGTTACTCGGATTAAATCGTTGGTTTCACTCACTTTTCATCCTGAAATTATAATGCATTTACCATGCAAATGAAAGTGGATAATAATTTTATTTTACCGAAGCGAGATTTACTAAAATTAGCTTTGAATGTTAGGGCAATTGAATTTGCATTAATGGCAAAACATTGATTTGATAATAGGTCAAAAAGTATAGTTTCATTACTGCACTAACCACCCACTGAAAAATAATAACCTGGACAAATGATCGGTTGATAATATGGCAAGAAAAAAGATTTAGTTGTGATATAATGATCCCAGATGACGTATGGCGGGGGACGGGCCGACCTGGTGGTTTGATCAGGAAGAAAGTTGGTTCATGGTGGGGATAGTGGTCCAAGAGGATGGGCAGGTTGTGAGGGTAATGGTCCAGGAGGATGGGCTGGTTGTGAGGGTAGTGGTCCAGGAGGATGGGCTGGCTGTGAGGGTAGTGGTCCAGGAGGGTGGGCTGGTTGTGAGGGTAGTGGTCCAGAAGGATGGGCTGGTTGTGAGGGTAGTGGTCCAGGAGGGTGGGCTGGTTGTGAGGGTAGTGGTCCAGAAGGATTGGCTGGTTTTGAGGGTAGTGGTGCAGGCGGGTGGTGCTGGTTGTGAGGGTAGTGGTGCAG
>JAUTXX010519651.1:0-19099 GCA_032273605.1 Panulirus laevicauda | reverse complement strand
CACATGCAGACATTAGCAATGGCAGATGTACAACCAAAAGTAATTTCTGTTCTATATTTATGCATATTTTTCAATTCATATTTTTTTCCCAGTCATATGTACGGGTGGTCATAAGTCGCATAGGTCGTAAGTTGGAGAGCATCTACTATAAAAAGAATGTGATGAAACGGCAATGTAACAAAAGGAAAAAAGGCCAGAGTGAATGAAAAATCTTGCCTATCTCAACAAATCAATACTTACCTGGAAGCAACAGTCGAGCACTGGGCCTGAGTGCTGGTATTGTAATCGCATGTTATTGTTGACAACATCAAAAAGACGAACACTTTTGTCCCATGATGCCACCAAAAGAAACTGTGATGATGATGGCCCAAATTTCACACTTTGTATGCAGTCAGTCGGGGTATTCTTAAGACGAAATTCCATGCGAGATTCACCCATCTTTCTGAAATATCACTTGAAATGAATTTACAGGTATAGTATCTCAATGTTAAAACCCTAAACTTGAAGTTTTTACTTTCATGCTTATTTGCTGTTTGAAGGTACAATAGTCTCAATAATCTTATATGGATGCAAGGCATGGGCTATATTAAAGACTGTGTGGAGGAGGGCGAGAGTGGTGGAAACCAAATGTACGAGGACAATATGTGTGTGAGGTGGTCTGATCAAGTAAATTAAGAACAGGTAAGAGAAATGTAAGGCAATAAAAAGGGCATGGTTGAGGCTGCTAAAGGTGTGCTGAAATGGTGTGGACATATTGAAAGAATGAGGTAGGAAAGGTTGATAAAGAAGATATATGTGTCAAAAGTGGAGGGAACAAGGAGAACAGGAGACCAAATTGGATATGGTAGGATGGAGTGAAAATGATTTTGAGCAATCATGGCCTGAAAATGCAGAAGGGTGAAACGGATGCACAGGATAGAGTGAATTGGAAAATAGGATATAAAGGAGTGGACATGCTGTCAGTGAGCTGAACCAGGGCATGTGAAGCATCTAGGGTAAATCATTGAAAGGTCTGTGGAGCCTGGTTGTAGATAGGGAGCTGTGGTTTCAGTGTATTACACAAGACATCATGAGAATGGATGTGAATGGATGTGGCCATTCTTTTGTTCCTGGCATTACCACAGTGACGCAGGAGGCAGCAATCAACTATGAAAAGTAAGTTCCCAGATATAATTACCAATCTGACAGTTCTGTATCATTTTGTTGAGAATGCTTTCAGATTTAAGACTACTTTTCATACCTTCTATTCTATGCTAAGCATATATTATCATGTAATGCTCTCTTCTTTCCACACTGTAAAGCTCAAGCTCTTTCTGCCTCTTTTTACTGCTCATGTGCTTCAGTCCTTCAGTTTTAATTGAGCAATTTTTTCCTTTTTTATTTGTTTATTTCTATGTTTAACTGATCACCACATAATACATAAAAATGTTATTCCATTTTCTACATATACAATGCATAACATCATGATCACATTTCTATCTTTTGCTATGAAAGTTTTATCATATTTCTCATCAATTGGTGTGAGAACACTATGTTATTCATATGGTCCTTCAATTCAGGTTTTAATGCCCGTTTCTTTGCTTACTGGGTCTTTGTATAAAGCACTGGTAAACTGATAATCACTCTAAAAATTACTTGTTCAAATTTCTATGCATGAAATTGCATTAGGTTTTCCTCAAACCATTTGTATATATTATCTAACTCTCTTTGTGGTTTCTCTACATCTTCATTACTCCTCAATCCTACTTACCCTTTTGTCATCTGGAAAATACCTGATTATACGATTTTTTAAATCCTTGTCTATGGCTGATACTCCAATTAAAAAGAGATAAGTGGTACATCTAAAAAACAATCTAACTGAACATGGTTCATTGGCCAATACCCTTAATTTCCTAGTCTGCTTTTGACATTTTGTTTTGCACTTTTTCTAGTGGTACTCCAAGATTCACTTCAAGTGTTTTTGCAAAATCTGGAAAGAAGGGGGTTATGTTCCAGGGTGCCCTAAGGAGTGTGTGAATGAAGAGACATTGTTTGTAAGGGCAAAAATGGGTGTTTCAAAATGTTGTATGCATGTGAAAATGAAATGCATAAGGTAAGTATGCAGCATGAGGCTGGATGATCATATCAGAAATGCCAGTATGAGAGAAAAATGTTGCAGTGAATGTATTCTGGTTGAAATAGCAAACCAAGGTGCTCTGTAATAGTTTGGATATATGAAGAGAACTAGTAAAGAACATGACAAAATAAATTTGTGTTAGAGGCTATAATAAAGAAGAGGCAGGGAAGACTGGAGGAGAAGGACACTCAGGAATGTATTACAATACAATCAGGTTGAATCCTAAAGACAACAAAACTATAAAGGGTTACTCTACAAAAAAAGCTAATCATGAGGTCAGTGCCCAATTCTTTTTTCAAATTCTACAAACATAACACTCTTATTCTGATAAGGATAAATTCTGGAAAAGCTTGTTAATAAAAAAACACATTTATGTATGTGCACGTGCACAAACGATAAATTTTTTTAATACAGCACTAACTTATATCTATTTTAAAATACTGTGATTCCTTTGGAACTTACGTCATTCTTGTAAAACTTATCTGAAGTTGTATTTCGAGAAACTGGCCACAGCCTGGAAAAAAATAGATAATATAAGAATGGAAACATAAATGGTATTGTAAGTACAAATCTTGTATTCATACATCTATGGCACAAGATATATCCACTAAAAATGTGTAAAATTTTTCCTTTATTGCTTTCACTTTTTACCATTCAAGAGAATTATTTCTGTACATGTCAACAAGCAGCTATTTCCAAGTCTCTGTAGCAGTGTCATATGTTGGGAGACAAGCAAAGTAAGACAGTAATTGCAAATGGTTATGTGGAAACAGATAGTGGTAAAAGCCTTGCACAAGATAAAAAGTGGAAAGGCAGCTAGAACAGAAGGTGTTGCAGTTGAATGTCTAACAGACAAGCCAGTTAGTTTACTGCTATAAATCATCAACATTAAATAATACTCTAAATCATGTTCTGCGGGTATTTCTGTAATCACAACAGACTATATACATATAAAGCACCTATAACCTATAGACATTTTCCAAAGCTAGTTTTGATTAGAGAAAAACTAAAGTTTTACTCAACAGAGACGTGCAGTAAGGGTATTATTCATCAGTAAAACAACAATAGCAAGTGGAGGAGTCACAAATCAGTTGATAGTGGCCAAAGTGTCAATACATGTTAAGGAAGAAAGTGTTGACCAACCCCAACATCCCTTTCCTTAGTAGCCATCCTCACTATAAGGTTAGATATGATACAGCAATCTTCTACAGGTACTCCAGTCATCACAACACACTAAATTCATAAGCAGCCACTACTAAAGCTAGCTTCGATGCGGATCTAAATTAGGATCACGCCACCACAGCAGCCATTTCCCAAAACTGCCTTTATTAAGGAATTAAACTTTTACCTAAATGTGTTTAACAGAAGTAGTTTCACTTACGTTCTCAAACAATTATACTGTAAATCAACATTTAAGACCCAAACACCCAATCAAATACTTCCCAATCCACTGCAATACACCATGGTTACAGTTTTACATGGAATCCCAAGTCTGGGTACATATTATCTCAAGCCCAAATAGAAGGAATTTTAAGTAACACGATTCATCGCTATAATACAGTTTTAATGATCACTAACCTGTGTACAAAAGACACTGTATATGAAAAAAATTCAAAGCCGGGTTTGGAGGTCTTGGAGGACGGGACTAGTGCTGCCACCTGCCTGTAAACAAACTCAACTATGCTCATAACAACACATGTCATTAGACATTTGTACAATAATTACGTATCATTAAAGTCTATGGCGGCCTTTGAATTATCTGTATACCAGAATAAGATGAATAAGATTCTTGGGTGATGTTTATTTGTTGATGCTGACAGAAAGCTGATGTGCCAACTGACCAATCAACTAACACAACCCCTCAGGAAGGAAGCTTAGTTTGTCATTATATACATCCTTACCATATCACTGTCCATGACAAACAATATATATATATAAATAGAGATCTCTCCAACAAGAAAATATTCTACCCTTTTCTTACAAGCATGCAGTTTATGGACTAGAAAATAGAATTCAAATAAATTCATGATTTCCGTGACTATAATTCAATTATCACGCTAAAACACATGAATCTTGAGAAAGAAAATGATAACTTTATCTTAGCTTCAAACCTCCCTAAGTAACGTCTGGGGTTCCGCTTATATAGTTTTAAGAAACTTCTATTATGACCAGTAAAAACCTGTGTTGAAATGAGTAAAATGAACTGTATCAAAACAAATCTTTATAATAACCTTTGTCATATTGCAAACTGGTCTCTAGGAACTTATCTTTAAACGATAAACCGTTAAGTGAACAAATTTAACGCACTTCACAATGTAAAACCAGAGATCCGTTTTAAAGAACAGGGATGAAATAAAGCAAGTGTGTTAGCATCGAATGTTTTCAGCCCAAATCTCACATGAATATTGCGATGAATAATATATATAGAAACAATTCCCGACTCATCACATTCCCGGCTCAGCACTAGTGTGGAATTATTCTAATCCTATTAGTTTTATAACCTTTAAGCCTTAGTATAATACAGATATGAATTCATTATCAAGTGTTGATTAATGATCTTAAACAAAACAAATAACATTATTGAAACTATACAAAGTTGATGTTCTGCCCCGCCATTTATCAAACTGACAATGCCTCCCAGCGTCACGTATCGTGCCTACTGAGGGGACTTTCCGCTCGAAAGATCCGGTCACCATTTTGACCGGATCTGATGAGCAAGCGGACTGCGATTCAGACAAATCTACATGCAGAATCAGATAGCAAATACAAATGTGAGATAATAATAAGAGAATTTAAAGACCATCACAAACTCCCTAAAACCAATAGAAATAAATGTCTTTAAGCGACAGTAGCAAGACATAAGAACATTTGGTTACCAGTTAAAGGCACTGGTGAAATCAGGAACCTCGAAGGGCAATAAACTATATTCAGCCAATCAAGTAACTGCAGTCATCGGCATTTAGCCAATCAATTGATCATATTTATCAGGCAATGCAGTTGTCTGTGAGACTGGCTAGCTGTAAGGGGTGTAGATCTGTTCGATGACCAATACCAAAACTCCGAAAAATGTGACCCATAGACTTAACTGGGCCTTGCTATTACCTGATCCGAATTTCAAATGAAGGACCAATGATGGTTCATTTGGAAATACATCAGAAACTTATAGAAATTTCAACAAAATATGGAAATCAAAAACACTAACGACTTACTACCCAGTAACATTTCTATGCTAAGTTTCAACCTCTAAAAATCTAGGCTATCTTGCAGTCATCATTTTGAAAATGATGAGCTGAGGGTTTACTAAATACATGAATCCTGAGCATTGTATTCCTTAAAGTGATGGGTTAAACTTGAACCTCACAATTGTTCTGATATTCATCTTTTAACATTAATCTATTATTACACATGGACCAGGCGTAACTACAAATACAACTTACCATTCGGCTTCGTTTTCCCAACATTTCTCATTATCAAACCTATTTCGATCTTATTCTCCCAGAAGACCCTGTTAATACTATATCAGATCTATGTGATACTGCAATAACAAAGTGAACGTACAATAAAATGCCTTTTCATTCCCTTTCCAATAAAATACAAAAGCACTGGATGGAGTCATATGTCAGTTCTCGACATTTTCCATGAATGTATTTGAGGTGTACCTTTCGCAGGATGAATACTTGCACACTATCACCCCACGAGCTTACAACTGGCTCTTTCTTTTCATAAGGCAAAGTACAGCAAGTCTGCTTCGATAAGCTTGTACCTAGAAACCTCCGGATTTCAGGATGATTGAAAAATAGTCTCAAATGATTTTTTTCTTTTTGCTTGACAATCTAATTCATGTGGTACCAACCTGCCAAGAGTTTTCAAGCTATGGAAACCATCGAATGATTGCAAATTCAGTGTTTCATGTCTTATCATTATGTTTGACAGTTCCTTGGCTTGAAGACCAGTTGGCGGAGAAGCAGTTTTAAAGATCATTGCGTCACCCACATTGAAATTTACAGTTAGATTGGGCGGTTAAACCCCGTAGGCTTTCAGAGAGGTATGGCTATCCCTTTCCACACACCGTAGTGTTAAGACAATCAAGGTCTTCCGAACCTATAATATCTGGATCTTCGTTATGCCTTCTGTATCAGAGAGAATCGGATCTAGTCTTGTTGGCATATGAGTAGACGATTTTACACTCATTTCAACTGCATCAAACACAGATAGTTGTCAGCTTCTAGTTTTTATCTTAAGCAAGACCATGTGAAAATAGTTCTTGTCTACCCTTTATCATTCTTTCATAAAACTCACCCGTCTGAGGTGAACTTGGTGAAATAGATTTCTAATCAATTTTTGAAGTGGCAAAATAAGTCCTAACTGTAGGATCCTCATAAACATCTTTCAAGAATTTAGCTGTGGGTTTGCAGTTGGTGCCATTGTCTGAGACAATGATTGCAGCAAGAACGTTTGGGGACAAATTTTCTGAATGGATTTACGAAAGTTAAGGCAGGTAATCTTCAGCAAGTTCCAGGGAATCACACGGTGACAGGCAAATAAAGATTTTCCTCGAAGCATTGTCTGTACTGCTGTTGATGGCGAGAGCAAGAGTAATTCATCTCTTATTGTGTAGATGGGCTGGACATTGTAGACACTGCTAAGTAAAGGTGGAGCTGAGGTTGTACTGTAGACAACACACACATCCAACCCTCAGCCTCAAGTGGAAGTCCACTTTGGATAAGATTAATTTCCCATCCATATCACGTCCACGGAGATTATAGAAGTTTGGTCGTGTCTTGCTTTCAATAATTCATGTTCCTTCCTGTAATATTTTGGTTGAATTCATTGTAGCCATTCAGTATAGGCGCTATGGAGCTTTGAATATCTTAAAAGAATTGAGAATATAGGTTGTGATATTCAAAAAATCATTGAGATATGAAATCTAAGAAGTCTTAAAATTGTGGGAATAGAGCATTTAAAGTGTACTCAAATTCAGCTGTGGTTTGTGCCAAATGTACGTTCATCCTGTTTGACCGAGAGGGTCCTGTGAGGCAACGTTCACACTTATGGTAAGTTCTCCAATCTGCACCTTTAAACAGCAAACGTGGATTTGATTGGAGAACGGAGAAAGTGACACTGTATAGCACTTAATCAGGGTAGACTGCACGATTCTTTCTTTTTTTCACTTACTGCAAGAACACTTCATCAACTGACCAAAATAGAATTCGTCCAGTTTTAATGGCTTTAAGTGTATTGACAATGTAATCCGCCAGATCAGTGACGATTTTGAGTGTCAGTCAGCATCAACAACTATGGTACAGAAGAGCCAGAGGGAAGGGTGGATATTACAGGGCAAAGCGAGGGAGTAGAGCGAAGTGTGGTGAGCAGTAGACTTCGATGTCACACCCTATCAAAATCGTCGAGTAACGAGGACTTCAACCTAGAGATTCCTCAGAGTCAGGACTTCAACCTAGGGATTCCCCGGTCAGGACTTCAACCTTGGGATTCCCCAGTCAGGACTTCAACCTAGGGATTCCTCAGTCAAGACTTCAACCTAGGGATTCCTCAGTCAAGACTTCAACCTAGGGATTCCTCAGTCAGGACTTCAACCTAGGATTCCTGAGAGTCAGGGCATCAACCTAGGATTCCTAAGAGTCTCTCTATATTAGTAAGACAGGACAGCGTACCACACCGGTGGATGTCGTCCTGAGAAAATATGTGATCAGAGAGGAGAGTGATGTTTTTTGAAGACAATTAGAATAAGGGAGTTGGACAGTCAGACGAGACATATTGAGAAATCAAAGCAACAGTTGAAATAATTATAACACCCATTTTTCTAGGATAAGCTGAATCATTAAGTCTCTGACTAGGCTTTAGGTTTTGGGCTAAATATAAAATCAGGCGAACAAACATGAACTAGGCTTTAGGTTTTGGGCAAAAAATTAAAATCAAGTACTAGGCTTTAGGTTTTGGGCAAAGGATTAAATGAGGCGAACAAACGTGTACTAGGCTTTAGATTTTGGGCAAAAGAATAAAGTCAAGCGAACAAACACAGACACATTCTATACGCACTTTTTCAAATCACGAAGTTATGCCATCTGGTCCACATGTTTTTTTTTTTTTACCATACCAAGAGATTATGAGAAGGGACACAGGATTGGTATCAAATGCATCAAGGGGTGAAAGAACGTTATAGACATCCATCTTGGAATAAGAAGGAAAAGCAAACCTTAAAATAATAGCTTCACCGTCAGACGACCTAGGCTGTCAGACTCAGTATCGTGGGTACGATCAAGCGAAGAAAGGCTGGGAAGACATACGAGATACTTTAAGAAAGACTTATCATGCGCGAAGCAGAGATCTTCACACCTCCTCTGGAGATAGAAGCGTTTGGTTTCACGAGTGTAATATTACACCTGCAGTGATTGTGGGAGGAATGAGAACTTGATGAAACTTAAAGGAAGAAAAGTTTTCACTGCTCCAATACGGAAGGTCCCTCGCCCGCACTGGCCTTAAGGCAAGAGCGGTTAAGCCACGTATTAGAGATAGTGGAAGGGGGACACGTCTCCAGTCCCACAACAATAACTTCTGATAGACACTCACCAGAGAGAGACAGACATTGCCCTGGGAAGGGTTCCAGCCTTCTTAAAGGAAAAGAAGGGGGGGGGGGGGATTCGCAATTTATTCCACCCAACGCTATGATTGTGACGTAACTGGTGAATTGAGGAGGCAGTCAGAGGAAGAGGTAAGGCGAGAGAGAACACATCTCGAGGACTGTGAGTACATGAACGAATTGTTTGTGAAAGTTGTGAATTCACAGAGCAAGAGGTTTGAGGTACAGAGCAAGAGGACTGAGGGATAAAGCAAGATGGTATTAAGCAAGAGGTTGAGGCACAGAGCAAGAGGACTGAGGGAGTAAAAGTCAGTGTACAAGTCAGCAGGAACGTTACTGATGCTTTGCGACGGGTTACGTAAACTAGGCTAGGTTTGCTTCACCGTCAGTAGTGATCCTGGAGATCATAACTCACCAGTACAACCCTCTAATGCATACCGCATGGTGGTCACATATCTCTCAGCACTGGATTACCTGCCTCACTACGCTCGTTGTAACATAAAGGCAAGAAAATTATGGTCTTTACAAGTTATTCCTATCGTACAGTTCCTGAGTACATAGCGAATCCCCGTTTCATTGGAACGTCCTCCTCCTGAGCAAGACGAGGGATGGTATGGCGATGTTGAGGCAACAGTTGGGTCCCTCCAGCCGCTGCCTCCGTACTGCCACAGTCTACCGTCAGGCTGGATCATACATAAGTGCTCCTGACCGGTCACACTGTTGATTACTATCGTGGAACTAACTGTCAAGGCATTCCTGAGTAACGTGTATACTGGGGAAAATGAAAGCAGAAACGTGAGTGATTCGGCTATGTTGAGAATAAAAAGTTGTGCATGAATCCTTGCCGGGCTCTGGGCGTGTCTACACTACCAGGTGTCTATACCACAGGCGTTGGCTGGTGTGGAGTCCCCCTCCCGCACCCTCCCTCAGGCTTTCTTGAAGTGCCTCACGGCGGTCGTGCCAGAGGCCGTGTGCACCATCGTCTGCAAAGACAGTTACATGTGTCAGTTCTACCTGTGGGAAAGCGATACAGGAATACAGTATATTACAAAAAAAACATATATAAACAAAGCAAGACAAACTGATGCATATTGTAGGTCGGGGGAGAAAGAAGCAAGCGTGTGTGTGTGTGTGTGACCTGGGTCATGCCCTGGGGAGTGAAGTGTCTCACGGCTGTCATGGCCTTCTCGTCCGTCTCGTCAACCGGCGTCTGCACCAGGCGGTCCCCATCCAAAGTGAAGATCACCTGCAACAACACTTCGTCATCACTACGCTCGTTAATCAACAGATGGCTGACCACATCACCAACCACATGCAGTGGGTGACCACATCACTAACCACAGAGAATGGTTAAACACTTCATTAATCCCATTCATTGGTTATCCAGTTCACTGACCCTACACGAAGGCTACCCACTTCATTAGCTACATGCAGTGGGTGGCGACCTGCCTCTCCACACTACACCGCCTAGGCTGGCTGGATGTGTAACCGCCTAACACCTTCACATCTCTCCTCTCCATACATCAACTAATTTATTACTGCATCGGTATTTATTAACACCTCTCCTCATTTGTCTCTTGATTAGTTTCCACTTATGACCTCTCACTGATATTTCTTTATTAATCTAATTCAGGAACTTTGAAGTTGTAATCATATCTCCCCCTCAATTTTCTCTTCTCCTGTGTGGACAAATTCACAGCCTCTAACCTCGACCTGTAACTTAGCCTCTAACTTCAACTTGTAACTTAGCCACTAACTTCAACCTGTAATTTAGCCATTAACCTGTACTTGTAACACAGCCTCTAACCTCGACCTGCAACAATTGTTTCCCAATGGTGTCACTCCTTACATCTCATGATCTTAATAGTAACCATAAACATGATCAGATATGAACCTAGTCCTTGGCAAGTAATGCTGAATCAGGAACACAAACATTCGCCAGTGAATGTAACACATTTTCCCCACATAGTAATACATTATCATGCTCTTTACAGTAGGCCAATACCATCAAACTCATCTTCACTCTCGACGAACCTAAATTCACTTTACCCACGACAGCCATGGTTTCATTTCATTCTCAACAAACGCATTTTCTCTACACTCGATGCCACTGGCCTTTGATCTGACCCTGACGTATCTTCATTACGCCCTCATATTCACTACATCTCCGTTATCAATAACTTTTGACCTGGCCCGTAATAGTCAGGTCAATACCACTATACCATCATCACTACACTACACCCTCACCTTCATTATACCCTCGACACCACCAGCCTCTGACCTGACCCTGACTCACCTCTTTACCTACATACATGTTCACCCTCACCAAACCCTCGGTACTACTGGCATTTGACCTGAAACGCATAGGTCGGGTCAAAGATCAACTTTACTATACCCACGACAACAATGGCCTAATCCCTCGAAGCCAAGAGCGTTTGACGTGACCCTTAGGCATCAGGTCATAGGCTGTCTTCACCACATTCATCTACACTACTCTCTCAACACAACTGAACTTTGACCTGAGATTTCTGGGTAAGGTTAAAGGCAGAATTCACTACACCCTCGACGCCATTGGCCTTTTGACGTAACACATTTTGGTCAGGTCAAAGGCCTCATCTTCAGTACACTCAAAACCCCACCCCATCTGTTATAAACATGATGATGAGAGCAAGAGAGAGATAGCACCCTAACCATTGTTTCGTGAAGGTGTATTTAATCTTACGGTGTCATATTATCACTCACCCATCTATTTCGTGGTGTATCTAACCTTACGGTGTCATATTATCACTCACCCATCTATTTCGTGGTGTATCTAACCTTACGGTGTCATATATCACTCACCCATCTATTTCGTGGTGTATTTAACCTTACGGTGTCATATACCACTCACCCATCGAGGGGCCTCCCGGAGGACCTTACCTTCACGAAGCCGTTGGTGCCGTCGACAATGGTCTCCTCGCCCAGCTTGAAGGTCCAGGTGAGGGTCCTGATGGACATGATGGTACTTATGGTCCAGTTGTCCCCTTCCACCTTCACCTCGATGGTCGGACTGGTACGGAGCGCCAGCTTCCGCACCAGGAAGTTCATCCCTGGGAAGACAGAGCTTGAGAGTCCATTGTTCCTAACCTCTAACCAATGGCATCATTAACCTACGTTCAAAGGTCAACATACTCTTTTGTTATATGCCTTTTCCCTACCATCTGTCGTTATTACCATGCTATGCATCCCTCCGACGCTGACAGCGGCACCACCTGTCGCTCTACACATGCAGGAGACAGGCTTAGGAAGCCATTGTGTCAACATCATTAGTTTAACTCTGTACATTTCATCTCTATGTTCATTTTCTCGAACAGTGCACTGTCAAAATGCAGTTCAGCACGACAGTGAACCATCTAAGCAGTGCTTCCAAAAATACGGAGGATCAGCCAGGCCCAAAACTGGGAAGGAGTCCACAAATAAACGATAACAACAGCGATGTTGGTGAACAAAGGACACACACACAAAAAGATGAAATTCGACCTCTCAGTAGATACCTAGACTAGATAGAGTGAGGCATGTATAGGCTCCCGGAGAGGCTGGGAGGCTGCCTCAGCTGGTCCTGTGTGGCAAGAGCGACCGATCACCAACTGACTCACCCATCTGGATGAAGAGCTGCTCCAAGTTGTCATCTCTCTCGTGCTTGTAGGTACCAGTGAACTGTGCCATCCCGGACGTGCCCAGCTGGAACAAGAGGAGGCAATCATCACATGAGGGAGGGAGATTATCATGCCTAGCTAACACCAGTAGACGCTCACGGTAACTCAAAGAAAATTATCTCTACCTAACACAATAATGATCTTGTCACAATACATCACGTGACTTCAAAGGATTGTGTTAGCAAGAAGTAAGATCGAAAGATTACTGTACATAATCAAACGTAGGGTAGGATAAACATGTGTACAGAAACCTAGTCAGAACTACATATCATGTTCGAAGACTTCCTGCATCTATATCTCTGCCTCTTCACCTGGGACCAGCCACATAGTAAGTTGATGTTATCTTGTTTTTGCATTATTTCGTAATTGTTTCGGGTACGTTCTATATTCATGGTATGGTACAGGTGGTCGGGTTGAGGGTAAGGGGCTTGCGTGCCCGCATAGCATTCAACATCTCAATCCTTGATCAGATGAGTCAGTAACACCGAGTTACAGTTTGTGACAGATTTTAAAGCGATTTAGAAACAAAATGTTCTAAACGTTGTTAAACATCAATAGATTAGAAAATATTCTGCAGGGATGCGAAACGCTGTTCTCAGAAGGGATTGAAACATTTAAAGTCTGTATAACGTACAGAGGTAGCAGGTGTAAGGTATACGGTTAGCAGGTGTAAGGTACATGGTTAACGGGTGGAAGGTACAAGGGTAACGGGTGGAAGGTACACGGTTAACGGGTGGAGGGTACAAGGTTAGCGGGTGTAATATACGAAGGTGGCGGATGAACGGTACAAGGCTAGTGGATGTAAGGTATAAGTGTAGCGGGTGTAGGGTACAAGGTTAACGGGTTGAAGGTACAAGGTTAGCGGGTGTAAGGTACTAGTGTAGCAGGCGTAAGATACAAGGGTAGCAGGAAAGCGCAGAGGTGGGTCAGGCGTAACTCTTCAAGATGTTGTGTTTACTCTCCACTCACAAACCTTGGGCCCAGAGGGCGCTGGGACGGTCACAAGTCTTACATAAGGACGGAGCCGCGGAAGAGCGTCTCCCACAACCTCTCAGTTTACCCTGCTGACTGGCTGATGACCATGGTGACCTGGTGGCTGCTCTTATGTAAGACGGCACCAGGGTCGACTGGGTACGACCCTGGACAGGACTGGGGACGACGCTGGACGGAGATAGGGACGGACACAAACAGAGATGGGACGGCACTGGACGGTGATGGGGACGTGACCGGGGTTGGCTGGGTACGACATTGGACGGGGCTGAGGATAAGCGCGGAGTCGAATGGGTACGGACAGAGATGGGGACGGCACAAGGCGGGGCTGGGGACGGCACTGGGAGGGGCTGGGGACGGCACTGGATGGGGCCGGGGACGTGGCTGGCGGTCCTGTAGACGTGCACAGCGCATCTTCAGGAGGCTCCCTACTACCATCAGGAAGGTCCGTGTGTAGAGGGCAGCTGTGTGTCCGCTAGCGACGATCCCTAGGACGCTTGTAGGGGCAGCGTCCTGGGAGAAACGACACAAAACAGAATTCAGGAAATCGAGCATTGGAGGAACTAGACTCCTCTCCACATTGATTGCCTGTCGTGCAGGAGCGAACCTCCATGCGGTACAAACACATGAGGGGAAGGTCCCCGCTCCCATCTCTCTTGGTCGCCTTAGTATGACACATGGGTAGTGTACTGTGCTCATTGTCATAAGTGCGAAAGTTGTTGCACCTCGCGCCTCACGGGTCTTGTGATCTGTTGAAACGGTGACTAATGCCGGAGAGATGGGTGTCGACCAACACTCAGACGAGAAAGGTAAACTTCAATACTGGGGGAGTGAGGAGGTTTCAGATGGGAGTATGTCTGGGGGTATGGCGTTTAAGGCTGGGT
This sequence comes from Panulirus laevicauda, assembly GCA_032273605.1. Lineage (NCBI taxonomy): Eukaryota > Metazoa > Arthropoda > Malacostraca > Decapoda > Palinuridae > Panulirus > Panulirus laevicauda. The sequence continues at coordinate 4,816 of JAUTXX010519651.1, read as the reverse complement.
TGGGAGCGCGGCTGTTTAGTGCTTGTTGAGTTATTTCAGTGTGTGTGTGTGTGTGTGTGTGTGTGTGTGTGTTGGTGGGAGGAGGGACTCTACAATGTGAGGCAGGGGTCAGCTTCATATTTCTCCTTTGGAGGCTGGTGGCTGGTTTTGGAGTAGTTTGGATGAGAAGGGTCTAGTGTTGATGTAAGGAAGCGAATACCAAGCACATTAAGGTGAAATAATATGAGATCATTACTGTACTGATGTGCAGGTGTTGAATGTTCATGGTAGCTCGGCATTTGGTGACTGTTCTGAGCATCCAGTGTCCCGTGGTTTGCAGCGTTGTCATATTTGTTTTTGTCCGAGTGGATGACCAGCAGACGAGGCGAAGGTTAGGGAGGAGAGAATGAATTGTTTGAAGAAGATTCTGCAGAATTCTTTTCCTTGTCCATGTCTGGTACTCATGCATCCTGAGGACGCATAAGTCTTGGTGCTGATGTTTGTGGTGTGGGGAGCAAGCTTCATCAGTGGGATGAATGCGATGCCTCGTCTGGTTGGGGAACTGCTGAGTGGTAGTGGCTGATCATTCACGATGACGAGAGGGTGCAAGTTGAGTGCATGTCTGTAAGGGGGTTGAAAGGGTGGCAGTAAACTTCTGCCGTCACACAGACATTAAGTTACGGGTGAGCCTGTGTTTATGTTGCCCAGACGTAGTGTTGAATGTTTGTTGTTGCAGTACTCCAGCACTTCTTAACATCTTTTCTAACAACCTTTTTTTTTTCCTTCTTTTCCCCCAGCTTTTGGTCTGGGTCTCTGGTTACTGCGATGCTGGTGGTCACTTCTTCCCGGCACCCACCAACCCCACACTCCCGGTGGAGGGCGACACATCAGCAGTGTGGCTGCTGGTCATGTCTGGTGTTCCCCTGGGTCTTCTCATTTCTCGTTTCTCCAGTAACTTCCCACATGGTTCTCATGGCCCTTTATCATCTTCGCTGCCGTGTGTTGGTGTAGGTCACAAGTGTATGGGAGTCAGGAAAAGTGGTCCCCTTTCTCACCCTGGCCTGGCTTCTGCCTCACCAAGAACGGCGTCTTAGATGTAGTATCCTGATGAATGTAATCCGAGGTCAGGAAGCCATCGAACGTGACCAGTGGTGAGCTGGTCTGCCAACCCCAGGGTCCCCACCTCCCACCTCTTCCTGTAGGATCTCCTGCTTCTCTTCTTACCATCCATGTTACACTTGGCCAGGAAGGTACTACGACGGGGGAGATATTTTCATCTAACACTAATTTTTTTTGTTGGGTGGGAGTGTCTTGGAAGGTGCAGGAGAGTCGTCTGTAGCATGAGTCGTCCCGAGAAGGAACAGGAAAGTCGCCTGCCTCCGTCAATAGTAATGGCATTTGTAGAGAAGACAGTTATGATGGTCTAGCTGTCCTCGATGTCCTGACTCACTACCGCGGCAGGAACTTGAGAAGCCTCGTCCTAGGGACCCTTGGTTACTACTGAGAGCCTAGACCTAACACATCCTTAAAGGCCATTCTATGTCTGTCACCCTGGGGGAGGTTCGAGATAACAGGGCCATCTTGTGTTATCTCGTCACATTATCACACCACCGGAATAACTACACACAAGGCTACTCATTCAGCAGAGAGAGAGAGAGAGAGAGAGAGAGAGAGAGAGAGAGAGAGAGAGAGAATGATTACGTATGGCGTGTCAACCTGTGGAGAGACCGGACATTGTACTGCAGTCCACTCCCTCACTAACTGGACCATCCCAGCCACACGAGGGATGGTGACCACTGGATCAACCCAGCCACAAGAAGGATGGTTGCCTCACATGACCGTCTGTACTGGAGCAGATGTTTCATGAAATGTGAAATTAATGGGAACGTCAGGCTATGGAGACAGACAGTAGACGTCCAAATATGAAGCCGTGAGTTGGGGAGATTCGAACCTCATCCATCCTCATATTGTGTGTGTTATAAGCGGAGCGAAACGGACGGGAGAGTTGAGACACAGGTTCAGAAGAACCTACGTATGTCCAGAGAGCAAAGCGCCTTTAGGAATGCACGGAGCGAGACTGTAGGATGGCTACAGGACTGGTAAAGGAGTAAGTCAGCAGCCGCTGGTTCAGGTGGCTGCTGTCTCTGCATCACCGACGTACCTGAAGGAACTACAGCGAGTAAGATATAATTCGCATGATCTGATATTGCTGTCTGTTGTGCCTACCGGTTTACGCAAGTTCCCTACAACAGGTGACGGGTGGGTGTCATCTGTTTCAGGACGAGTATTTTTGTTGTCTAAAGTGGAATGAGGGGAAAAGCATAACCAAACCAGTGGTTTTACCGGTTTGGATAGACAGGAACGAGAAGGAGAGGAAGATCGACCCGGCCTGTTAGTAATACCTCTGGCCGACGACCAGTGGGTTTGATCAGCGGCAGAAGACGAATGGCCGGAACCCATAATCTGGATGCAGTAGTACTTCACTAAATGGAGATGAAAGCTGACGAGAGATGAAGTATAGAGGGCTTTTTTTTAAAGCTCAGTGAGCCAGGCTTATTTACTCTGATTCGCCTCGGAATAGGAGAGATCGAACCACGAACTGAATGGAAGGCCTGACTTGAGAGAAGTGGAACAGACACATCATGAGAACGCGATACTGTTCTAATCTCATCGTTATCGCAATGACTCAGATAAGCTTGAGCTATTTTAGAAAACGTTAATATCAGGGATAAGATTAAGCCATATGAGGAAAGATTCAGAAACTGAAACTAGTCTCTTCCCAGGTGCTACTGGAATCTGTCTGGAAGTGTTTACACCGCGAGAAGTCATCTTCAGCGGGACTGTATCATCGTTTTTTGAATGGAACTTCTCACTCTAAAGCAGTGCATCATTTCCCTGCTCCTGCATGGAGTGCAGCCTCGAAGCTGCACAAACCCATACGAGGGGGTCTTGAGGGCTGCATAACAATAATGATATTCGCTTTACAGAAACAAAAACTTGGAGAACTTCGATAAAAGCTGCCTGTTTGAAGAATACAGCAACGCTCGCATGATTATTTCCAGTTTTCAAATTACCATTAACTAGATCAGAACATAAAACAAAACCCATTCCTCGTTACAGATCCAAAGGTCTTCTGTTACTTGTCTATTCATTTGTATCTATATTTCCATCACAAACAATAGCCGGGGACAGAGGCATCGACCAGGGAGACGAAGTATTTTTTTTCTAGAGGAGAGATGTAATCTCGTGAGTCCAATCAGTCCCACCAAGTCCATTAAGGGGAGGAGGAGGAGGAGGTAGAAGAACAGGAGGAGGAGGAGGAGGAGGAGGTTCTGTGAGTACGAAGGTTACTAAAGTGTCAACAATATACCAACTGGCTGGTAAAAGAAATCCAAAGTGTTGGGAGATGGGTCATGGCCGTCCGGGGACTTCAGTAAGGAGGTTGATGATCGACTCTAAATCATTAAGAACTGAAGAAGTGAGGGCTTTACCCTCACACTACCCGTGTCGGGGGATCTAAACCAGCTCCTGAGGTGGACAGAGAAGTGCTGAAACTGGAGTTAAGCTCTGGAATGCGAGGCTGTCACGCCCTCAGGGTAGGACCTTAAGGTTAGTTCGTGAGGTGGTAATGCCATTAAGGGAGCTGAGGTACAGGGAGAAAACATAGGATTATGATTTGACATAACTACAAGCGAGGTGGACGAGGCGAGGCATGATTACAGATCTCCTGTCATTGCTCCAGGTCGATCGTGAGCATTTAATTAATCTTCTTTGAGGCAGCAGACGCAGAGCCACGACTGGACGGTGTCAGATATTACGAACATCAAGGATGTGATATACTTCTCCACCGACACAGCGGAGGAAGAATGAAATAACGCTCAGGGAAGAAACAATAAAGGGAGAATAGATATTAAAAAAAGGAGAAAATGAATATTTGAAAATAAAGAAGGTTTGAGAGATGGAGGACCCACGTATTTAGTTAGGACTCTCATCCCATAAAGTACCTTCAGTGGCGGGCGGGAAGGATGCTGGTGGTGGCAGTGGTGGTGGAGGTGGCAGTGGTGGTGGAGGTGGCAGTGGTGGGAGTTGTAGTGGTGGTGGCAGCCGTGTGTGCCAACGATCCTCGCGATACCACAGCAACACACACACTGACTGACCCACCTCCCTCTCCCGCTGCCTCACCCCAGCCAGCATCCTGGGTCTCTCTCCCTCCACCACCACCATCACAACCGTCACCACCAGGACCATACCATCACCACCATCACCACCAGGACCATACCATCACCACCATCACCACCACCATCACCACCAGGACCATACCATCACCACCATCACCACCAGGACCATACCATCACCACCATCACCACAAGAAGTAAGTAATAGTCAACCATCGACCTGGGAGGTACTGGCGCCGGTGTACTGGCGGGGTTAACGACAATGGTGGTCTGCCAGTACTACAGTGGTTGTTATGTTCCCCTCCCCTGCCCTCCTGTGGCCCAGGTTGCTATCGCGCCCTCTTGCCACACCTACACATGGCTTACTGGAACTCAATCCACGAACACGTACTGTACACGTACCGCACACAACTCATGACGACACACACACACACACACACACTCGAACCACAGACCACCTCATCCACCTCACACAAGACGCACACCGGCACACTGTCTCCACGACGCGGGGTTGGGACAACCCTGTCGGTTGAGGAGGTGCTGACCGCCCCGCCCCTCCTTCTGACAGACGTCTGTCAACCAGGTACCTCCTGACCTGTACTTACACTGCTCGTATGGCCGGCCATGTGTGAGTTAAAGTCTGTCCACGTCTGCAGGAGTCA
>JAUTXX010519650.1:4476-25914 GCA_032273605.1 Panulirus laevicauda | reverse complement strand
AGAAGAGTGCAACTTGACAACCACTAAAGTGCTGGCTCACTAAGCAGATGTCACTAACCCTCCTGACAACCAGGCAGGTAGTGCTGGTAATATACCTCCCTGGTCGTTGACTGCCTACCAACTACTACCTGTCTTCCTATGTAGCATAATCAATGCACAGCATATGGCAGACATACATGCACATAAGAGGGAACACAACAAATGCAATCACAAGAACATGTAGCTCCATCAAATATGAGAGGGTTTTGAGTAATTTGTATAGAAGCCCCATCCCTCCACAAAATAATATAATTCAATTAACACACGAGATACAATTAATTGGCTCAGAGTAAAAGAAATACATTCAGTTCTCTAGCTTAAATGCCCCTTAGTACTCTCCATGTTGCCATACAAATGCTGCAAAAAGGAACTAATTTTTGTATATTTCTCACTCCTAAGTCCTTAGACATGCTGGGTGAATTCAATATATTCTCCAAACTGTCTATGGATTATCCAATCTTCTGCTGGTCAGCACATCAATGTCTAAACAATTCCAGCTGTGGCAATTAGGAATAGGATATTAAATTACTTGCAATAATAATGATACAAGAATTTGACTCAATACCACATTTGGGAACAAAAATCCAAACTAGACGAGTAAATCTGGTGTCTAATTGGCTGTGAGGGATAAAAGGACAAATGGTACCAATGAATGGTAGCTGGAATAGTGACAAACTGACATCACTGACTGTTTCTTAATGATCTGCAAAAAGTGATTCATAAGAGTGAACCACCAAAACTTGCAGAACCTAAGCTTTATTTCAGGCTGAGAAAAGAACCAGCAAAGGGAGAAAGGGTAATCCATTTGTTTCTCCTCCACTAATACTTCCATAAATGACCAGGGCAAATCACTGTGCTATCCAAAGATCACAAAAGCTGAAGTATTTACTCAAGGAGTAGATCACAAATCAAAACACAAGTGAAGAGAGGATTAAGGGAGAGAATAATCCTCCCAACACTGACCTATGCAACTATAACATGGACATGGACGAGTCACGCTGATCAAGAATCCAAGCTGTGAAAATGAGCTATTTGAGAGGAGCATGCTGTATGACTAAATGGTATGACAGGGTATATGAAATATGTGGTATGGAGGAAATGCACTGCAAAGTGAATGAATTGTGATTGGTAGAGTAGGTGAAACTTAATACTTTGAGGTGGTTTAGCATCTGGAAAAAATGCAAGATGGAGACTTACAAGAAGAGTGTATAATAGTAAAATTAAAGGGGTTGATGCGAGAGGAAGACCACCTGTGACATGCATAAACAGAGTGGAAGAAATGGTGGAAGAATGCGTGGAATGGTATATGTGAAGGACACATAAGTAAGGAGAGGGGTAAGTGGAGACTCATTTGCCTTGGCCAGCCCCTTGAAGGGAGTTCCCAGAAGGAACAGGAATCAGAGATATGGACAAGTAGATACATAGTCTTTAAAAGCAGGCAAATTGCCCATTACTTCAGAGGAATACTAAAGGGAAGAAATGATATGACATGTCTGATGTGGTTTCCTGAAAAAGAGTAAAACTGACAAATGTAAAAGAAATACGTAAATCCTGTGATAGCAAAACAACTGGCAAAGTTTGGTAATTCTACCTTCCAAAAGTATGATTGTGAAGCTAGGAAAATGAAGAGCTTATGTAATTTTAAAAAATCATGTCATAATATCATTAGACTTAATATTAGTGCTGAGCATAGCAAATTTAAGTCATTTCAGAAATACTTATATGGTACAATGAAGTTAACAGTTTATGAAGATTACTTGTCCAGAAAGACTGATAATTAGAGTTTCTGCAAGGAATGTTAGTGGGAACAGATACAGAAAAGAACCTCAGAAAAAGAGAGAGGAATATGAGGAGAGTCAAAATGGAGGGATGTGTAATAACCATGAAGTGTGAAAAGGGTTATGCATTACCCACACAACTGTACTACAGAACAAAAATAAGCACATAATAGGATACAAACTGCCAAAAGACATACATTACCATGACAGTATCTGATACTTTAAAATGCATCAACTTAATATCTTCTGACTTCAGAAATATAAAATACATTGATCCAGTATACAACACTCATGGTATAAACAATACAGAATTCTTTGAGATTTGGAGGAAAAATTCATTTAACTACTCAAAATGAAAATACTTTATTGCGAAGATTCTAATTCAATCAAATTTTTACGTTCTATCGTACATGTCAAAGGAATTCAAGTACTCTTTCGGTACAGCATAAAAAACCACAGATTCTAAACTGTATTTGCTTATTTCCAGTGATGTTCCACATACTTCTCAAAGTGATAGACAAATGAAGATATTAATGACATCTTGTAAGGCAACTTCTCTGACTTGCAAGACATATCAGTAGAGAAAAACAACTGACTTGGAACTGCTGCTGTTGTGGAGGCTGTTGAGGTGGAGGTTGGTACTGCTGCTGCTGCTGCTGATGCACTGGCTGTTGGAACTGTTGTTGCTGTTGAGGTTGGTATTGTGGTTGCTGCTGATACTGCTGTTGTGATGGTGGGACTCCAGGAGCTTGTCGGTACTGCTGCGGAGGTACTCCAGGAGGATTAGCCTAAAAATCAAAGTCATGTGAAAATGCAACAGAAGATATTCATTTCTGTATGAAATATACAAATCACTTCAGAAAAATAATTAAAAATATCAAAGAATGATCGCCTTATATGAAAGCAGAAACTGACGTTACACTTCAGAACCTCATCCCCTAATGCCCCAATAGCATATGCTCTATGCACTTCGATCATGTGGAGACCTTTTCTTATGTACAATATTCCTTATCAAAATCACTTCAAACTAAAAACATTACAAAACTAAAAAATTTATATTTATATCTATTATACTTTGACGCTGACTCCCGCGTTAGCGAGGTAGCGCAAGGAAACAAACAAAAAAATGGCCTAACCCACCCACATACACATGTATATACATAAACGCCTACACACGCATATATACATACCTATACATTTCAACGTATACATACATATACATACACAGACATATACATATATATACACTTGTACATATTCATACATGCTGCCTTTATCCATTCCCACCGCCACCCCACCACACATGAAATGACTAAAAAACTAAAAATATAAACTCCTATATTTATCATAATACCTGAAATCCTAAAAACTGACCAGTGAATTATAACTTAAAAAGACTAGTGCACACATTTCCATTTCTTCACATACATCTGGAGGAATAATGTGCACTGTTTTATAGTTCAGTGTAAGATTTAAGCAACTGGAAGTTTAATAACACTTACTTCCCATAAAAAAAAAATCAGCACAAGACACAAGGCCAAGGGTCATGATGTAGCATTCAGGATTTAGGTTATAAGAACTCACTACTCACATGGAAACCCTGATTTGGATTTTTTTCAAATACTAACACAAGTGAAGCACCTAAAGGCTTAGGTTCTATGACTATGACTCTGGCCTGATACTCAGGATTACATTTCTGCTTAACCTATTGCCTGTGTGATGAGATTCGGCAGCATTCATGCAAACTTCATTCACAGGTATGACTGGTATATTCCAAGCAGAGCAATGAACATTAAAGGTTGAGAGCTAGGAACGTTATGAGAGGTTTTTGTAAGTTCTGTTGATATTCAACAGGTACTAACTACTTTTACATTAAACTATCCACATTTTTCCTATTACTATATATCCCTCTCTTCTAGTGCGTTGTTCATCTTGGGTACCACAAAATTGAGTAATTAGGCCCAAATAGGGGTAATTAGGCTCAACCTACATTAATAGGTTTATAAAGTCAAATTGATGAAAAAATCATTTCTCATTTTTTAGATATGCATTAGAGTCCTTCATAATTACTTGGTAAATAAGATGCTTCTTACCTGATTTTAAAAATTTGCAGTAGCATGTTTTTCAGCAAGTATTTTACGTTTTTGTAGTCTTACAAAAATACGAAAAACTTGGTCCAACAGCCCCATTTTAAGGTAATCCAATGGTTCAGCCCTGTACTGAAAGTTGCTCTGGGAAGTAGCTATTTATGGTTCTGGTGCTTTTTGTTCTGTGTGATTACAGAAGTACCTGCAGAGCATTATATCTTATCAAGCAATACTACATCAGGTAACAAAAGTATATCCTAGAAAATATGGGGATAATTAAATTACACTATGAAATACACTTGTAAAAAAAAATCAACAAAACCCATGACAACTTCACCTGACTTCCCTAGCAATTAACAGTTCTGATTTTCAATATTTGTCAAAATATAGCAACTACACTAAAGCATTCACCACAACTGCATCACAATCCCAGCAGGAGACATAAAAAGTGTTGGTACATCTCTACTAACATTTCCACAACTGGAGGAGGATTTTAACGATTCTGTTGGTATTTTACAAGTGAATTACCTCGTTTCACATTAATGAATCACCTCAGGTATTTCTGTAATCACAAGGAACTATAAAAAGCACTTAAAACATATAGCTATTTCCCAGAGCTAGTTTTGAAGCAGAGCTACATTGATATATTACTCAATATCGTTTAATAAAATGTAGCTAACGCTCAAAATTTTTCTCCATAACTCTTACTATGGTCTCAAACAGTACACTGGTACTGCAGCACATAATCAGTTCATCCAAAGCTTATTGTGGTGTGGAGCTAAACTATTTTCATCCAGGTATCTCCTATAACGAGCAAAATGATTATTTCATAGCACCCTGAAGTTGGAAGAGAACTCATACCCATCGCCAACACAAAGTCGATATCATTTTTCCCATGAAATGATAGTCAAGAGATACGAGTTTCATCTGGGTCCATACGGTCATACCGTGGCGCTCCTAAACTGAAACTTCAACTTTTCTCCTATACTAATCCTTAAGTGTCAATTAACATACATCCTTAAATCAAGCTCATACCCTCACTATAATAATCGTGGTCCAACTGAAATATTTTGAAAATGAAATGTTAGACAGCGGGAGTTGATTCCGCCCGCAGCATCTTACCTGCTGGTACTGTCCACCCTGCTGGGGCGGTGCTCGCACCTGCTGCTGCTGCTGCTGACCTTGGTACTGTCCCGGAGGTACACCAGGGGCCATCCTCTGCTGTCCTGCTGTCAGCACAGCTACACACAGCACCACCACCACCACTATCTGCAAGCGCAACATTTTCCAAGTGAGGAATTTGAGTGACCGGTACCAGCTGCTCCCTTCTCTGACGTACAGCCACTCAGCGTCCGGCCCAGCTGATCCACCACAACAGTGACGTGTATCACAAACACCATTTTCGTATTTGTCGATTTCAAGTAACCTTATCTTATTTCCTAAATATTATTATAAATTATCTAGGTAATTTTTTTTAGATCTTTAAAATTGTTCAGCTTGATGGTATTTGTGCTCTAAGCTGCAATGGCCTGTAAGATTAATTTTCAATGGAATAGATCTTCCTTTTTTTTACCCTGTAGACTATCCTTGGGTCTGTACTTAAAAATACTAAATGCTTATTAGAGAGATTACATTGTCTCTTAGGAACTTTGATTATACATCTAACATTGTCACAAGTGTAACGCGTAGTTACATCAAACTGATTCATCTCGTCCTCAACCAAGGAATGAGATATCTGCCCGAGGCCAAAAGAATGACGTGACCTTACTACTGTTAACCTTTCAGAAGGACTGATAAAGTCTACCTAACCCTCTATGTTGTAACATAAATAGGTACTCTATAAACTTTCAGTTTGTTTACAATTTACACCACAGAAAACTTCAACCAAAATACATTACTACTCATCCAATGCAAATGACATTGGTTTATATTATGGCTTAAGTATAATTATTGTGAGAGACACCGATCATAATACACGATAATAGAATAAGTATGAATGATTTCCAATATCTAATACTTGCATGATATTAGCCTCAGTCTTACGCCTGTTAGTGGATTATTTTGACTCAAAATCATACATTTTCCTTTCATTTCACACTTAATGACATACATTTTTCAAGTGGTGATTGTAACCAATATCCGTAAAATTTTCATCTCCTCAGACTCCTTATAAAGACGATTCTTTCATATGGTTATACAAAGCCAATGAAAATATCAAAAAGCAGTACATTCATTACAGATAGAAAAAAACAGGTGTTGTATAGTGTTATCAGTATTAGATGTTGAGGCAATCTCATAAAATACAACCTTTGTTGAAATCTAGTTTCACTGTCGAAATGGTAAGACTAAGGGGAATTGTAATGGTGCCCAAGTAATGAAACGTCGCACGTCTCACGGGAATGTTACTACTGATAACGCTTCCGGTCAAGTGAGGTCACCTTCTGTGACCTGCTTGGTACCAAGTCAGGGCAGTCGTCAGCAGTTACACTTTGTGGAGCGATAGTGAGTCGCTACTGTACCGTCCCTGGTGGTATTCTAAGTACACAGAAGGTGTTCTATCCGGAAATAGGCAAGCTTCTACTGCTAAGATGACATGGTGGTAATAGTCGTAGAAATACTCTCTACAACTGAGACGGGTGTTTAAAGATTTGTCGGCTGTTGATTGTAACGACGTGGACGACCATAACAACGGTGGGAGTTGATGGGCATTTCACTTCCTACTTACTCACCTTTCCCATGTATTGTCTCCATGTAAGTGCACATTTTGATTTGTTTATATGATATTTTTCGTCTGCGTGAAGTGAGAGCGAGTTTATACTTACTCAAGAGGTGTTCCTTGTATGACTAACATTTGATTTTCTTTCCATACCTGAGAGCATTGTGAACAGTAGTGAGATTATTACCACTGATTATGGTACACCTCCCTACGTACACATCATCACACATGGCTCCATCCACCACGTCAATCAGTCTCATTTGTTATGAGTTCCTTAATCCATATTCCTTCGTTTCACTTCTTTTTCCAAAAGATTTGGCTAATTCATCAAACTCCTCGAGGAAGGACAACAGCACCTACTATCTTCCCTTGCATCAAGATTTCCTTAATGTTTGCATTGGACATTGTAACTCTTGTGGTGTAAGATTTCCTTAATGTTTGCATTGGACATTGTAACTCTTGTGGTGTAACTTATGAGTGCATTAGCTGATTCTTTATATTTTACATGGTACTTTTAAGTGATATTTTATATTTCTATTTTCTAATTCATATACCTTTTAACCTTGAACTGACCTTCTAGTCATAATTTCATTTTGCAGCAATTTGACAATAAAGACATCTTTTTCTTGTTCTGCTTCTCTCATATATCAGCTGGTTTTGCATTGTTGTTGTTTCCACTATCTCTATTGTGGGATATTTGTTCGTAAGTGACGCATGTGTGCCATTTTTAGCCTGCATCATCAGCATGCGTTATTTGGAGGCGAGGTCAACTGCTACTGGGAAATACAGTGCTTCACCACGGGAAGGATAATAGCTTTTACTAGATATAGGTCTCACCTCTTAGGGAGGTGCCAGAATCTGTAATGCTTGCTTGGGCTGCCTTACCTTGTGCAACTATCTTGTTTATATGTTCCACCAAGAGCACTACAATAAACCTCGTGGTTTCAGTGTGTGGTCTGATATTTTACAGCTCCTCTGGTTATAGCAATAAACAGGTGCATTTTGATTTTCGATTATACGGTAGACAAATTGGTATGGGCAAATGCACGCTTCAATCTTGTCCATCTTAATGAAAGGTAAAACACTGAGCAGAGGGTGATAGAACATAGGAAAAATCTATTACAGCTTCTACACATGAGTCCTGTAGATGGAAAGCTTGTGGGAAGAGGGGAAAGAAAAAATAATATAGAAATTTCCTGTACTTCATCTCGGTAACGTAAAAAAACTTTAATCGAAACAATCAAAAACAAATATGGCTTACAAGAAACTGACAATACTGCTTTTTTGGTGAAACCACAAAACATGTATTTCCCACTTTACCACCTGAGAGCCATTACACATTACACTTGCTATGAAAATTAGGAACAACGAGGAATACAAAATATGTAATTCAAAACTTCCCCGAAGATGAATATCCACAATACATCAGGAAACAAGGAAGTACTTAGTAACCAATTAAAGTACCAATGATCTTCAGGAAAACTGGCCAGATTTAAGGAGCATGAAGCAAGCACCAGAGGGTAGCGGGCTAGTCACACTCAGGTGATGCGACACTGGTGCAGCTGATCGGGACAACACATGGTAAATAACACACACACACGGCTTGGGTCACGACCTGGAGGACACCAATACCAAACACCGAAGCCCCATACAAGAGAAAAACGAACTAAGAATAACATGTGATGTGCAGTAAACAGACTTAAGCAAACCACAACAAAAACTGAATAGAAGATAGTGTTGTACTGAGTAATATCTAGCGAACGGAACTACTACCATGTATCCTTTTTTCAAAACAGCAGTTGAAACAGTACTCACAAACTGGAACCCTCTACAGGTTCGTATATTAGTCTTGACCCATCTCAAGATTTGAAATTCCAATGCAGGTGTAGTAATAGTATCGTGTCACAGTGTAATGAATATAAAAGTAAAAAGAAAAAAAAATGGCAGTCGAGCCACGCATCTAGCTATTAGGTAATTTTGTTCTACAATACGAGCATAGTATGTATTGAAATTAATAAGAATTGCAGAGCATTATAGTTTATTCTTCATTATTAAATGGTCATACTAATAATGGCTATGGGCCTAGCGGTAGCATTCCTGCATGTATGGGCGTTTAGGTATATATATATGTGAATATGAGTGGATGGGCCATTCTTTGTCTGTTTCCTGGTGCTACCTTGCTGATGTGGGAAACAGCAACTAAGTATAATAAAAAAAGAATATTTTCTTTCACATTGGAGGCTCCTGTCATGGACAAAAGTCCCCATCAAGGCTGGGCCGTAATTGAAAGATAAAGAGGTTAATGAGAGGGGAAAAGAAGAGACAAAGGGAAGTATTTAGAATTGAAAAACCTGTCCATAAAAAATGCTGGGCCATAGTTTTGGGAAGACACGAGAAGGTAGAGAGTTCCAAAGCTTTGAGGTGTAAAGAAACAGTCATCAAAAAGACCCACCATTGAGTTACTAATGTTCACTCAGTAATCATGTAATGCAGCAGCTTGCTGAGTTTTGCGTGGTCTAGCTAGTGGTGGGGGCATCCATATACCTAGCTCTTGGGAGCAAAACTCAAATAATACCTAGAGAAGAGGGAAAGTCAACCAACATTGTGGCATAGGACTAGCAGGTCAAGCTTTGAAGTTAGTCTGGGAGAGTTCATAAGTCAGACAACTCTGTTGAGTAAGAATGCAGAATTAGAGCCATCCCAGATATGAGAGCAGTACCCCATACATGGATGGATCAGTTCATTGGATAAACGTAGCAACTGTAAGAAAAGAAATTTTGACACCTACAAACAGGACTCCTTGTTTCATGGAGGCATAGCTATTTACGTAATATGAGATTTGGCAAGATAGAGTGGCTGTTACAGTAATACCAAGTATATTCATTGATTCAAGAGGTGGAATTACAAAAGCATTGAAGGAGAGAGAAAAGTTGTGAGAAACTTTTGAGAGAGATGGGCAGACAGGGTCTTGGAGGCATAAAACTTAACCAGATTTTGTATACCCCACTGAGATATCTGTCCATGTTTGAATTCATTGAGGAAGTCATTTTGAGACGATATGCAGATCGAGTGAGAGAAGAAGGAGCTGAATTTAAGGACGCGTTGAAATGCACTGCTGAGGTATAAGCATATGAGTGCATTTGGATATTTACAGAAGAAAGGAAATCGTCAATAAAAAGGAGAAAAAAGTTAAGGAGACAGGACAGAACTTTGAGGGACATCACTGTTGAAGAAGAAAGGGGATGAGACTGATCCATCAACTACAGAGATAGATCTGCTAGAGGGGAAGGGAAGCCAAAAGGGAGGAGCTTAGAAATGAGACCCCCAATTCCACACCATGTCAAAAGCTTTGGATATATCAAGGACAATTACATAGTAGCCCCCTAAATTTTACAGTGATGATGACCAGACATTAGTAAAATAGGAAAGAATATCACCAGTGGATCTCACCTTATGGAAGTTATACTGGTAATAGGATATAGGAGCTGAGGAGGGATTTAAATTCTTTGGAAATGGTAGATGTCAAAGCAACAATACATTAATTAAACCGGTTAGGATGGTTACCCTTCGAAGGGATAGGATGTACCAACGCATGTTTCCAAGAAGAAGAGAAAGTTCTGGTTTTTAAACTGAAATGAGAATAGATGAACAAATACTGGGGCAAGTTTGGAGGCACACTCTTTTTTAGTACATGGGTTGGATGCCATCAAGGCCAAAAGCCTTGCTTAAGTCAAGAGAGAGAAGCACTTTTTGGACATTTCAAAATCACTGCTTGTTTCCTATAGTATCTGTATATGGTTGGTTTTTATATGATATCTATGTATGGCTCATGGCTGCTTTGGAAGATTTAAGATGGTTTGGGAAACATCAGCACTTACCTCATATGTGCGTAGGACTCCACATTTGTGGGATTGAAAGGGTTAATAGTTTGCCCTGGAAGCATATCTGTGGGACAAGCCTGTCCCACTATTTCCTATACCCTCTCTTCTCCTTTTGATGTTCTTGTATCAATAGGTTTCAGTAATTGAATCCCTTGCCATCAGGTGGCAGTTGAAAGGGCCACTGTGATAGAGTAGAGGTCCCTATTGTGATGCAAGGTACCTTCTGATGGTAGAGACACGTATATTAGACTAATATATATGATATATAGTTATAGGTGATAGCTGAGGGGTGGGTAGTTGGGATGGATGCCTCTAGTTTGAGCAGTTTATAAGGTTCTCCATTTCTAGATAAGGTTCTCCATCATTCAAAGCCCACATTTAAGAGGGATAATTGAGCTTTGGCCAAAGTACTCATTTACTGCAGTGTTGTACCTAATATTTTCTTTTCTAGATACATTTTGAAGTATGTCTTTGTGTGATGTTTTCATGAGACACTCTTAGAGTTGATTTGAATGAAAAATGCCACGTTCTCAATCGCATATAGCTTATTGATCAGATATCCTTTCACATAATGCTCACCATTTTGCCACACACATTGTATATTCAGATACAGTATTTGTTTATGTTTTTCTCTCATATGCTGTTGATCTTTTTCAGTTTGCTGTTCAACAGCAAGCAGGAGGGAAAGAAAGTGCAGCTATAGCAGATTGGATGGTGGGCATCATTGAGCAATATTTCCATGAAAATGGTGAGGTGATATAAGAGTTAGTTATGATAAATCTCACAAACTGATGATAGTGGCTTCTATTTGGTATTATAAAGAACTGTGAGATTGTTTGCTGGGTTCTCTCAAAAGCCATATTTTGATTTTAAGTCTCACTGCAGCAGTCCTTGTATCCACTGTACAATCTTGTGTGTGAGATATTACCAAATAGTGTAGAAATATATCTCAACAAGTTTGCTTTTACAATTAACTACAGTATGATTTTATATTTAAAATGATATGCAGGTCATCCTGCTGAAACATTATTTCTGCTGTGCTCCCTCACATATAAAGCAGTCCATCTTTTCCCTCAGTAGATGTACTGATAACTAAGGTGTGCATTATATGGAATTACAGATGTTGAAGTAGCACTATATACGTAATCACAGCTCATTCCATATAAAAGAAACTAGATAGACATGATCTTGATCCATAATAGTAAGACAGCTCTAAACGAAATGATATGCAAATGAATAAGTTATGTATATGAAAAAAGCAGAGATGAAAAAATAGAAAAGGGCACATTAGGGAGGATTAGCATTTAACATAGTGATTCCAAAGGGAAAGTTAAGTTCTGAGCAAGTGATGTTTAGAACATTAGAGATGAAAAATTGCAAATAATCTAAATATGTACATTATTCACGGTGACAAAGTTGTCTTAAGTTTTTTTTTAATATAGAAAATAGAAAAAAATTTGTATAGATATTAATTAATCACGATGATTATGCAGTTGTGATAAAAAGCAGTACATTGCACAGAAAATATACACCGCATGGGGATAGATTTTATGGAATTATTAGTTATGTCATTAGAACCTTTGAGTAATTCCATTGTAGTCTGGCCAATATGGTACCAGCCACATAATGCATCATATTATGACACTGTAACCAGGGAAGTAAATAAAGCAAGAACTGTTAGAAAGAATCAGTTGACCTTATGTAAATGCAAATTATAAGAAAAACTTGAATATTAATCTTAAGATTTTTTTTAACTTGTACTTAAACTGAAATATATGCTCATGCACACCTGACCCAATGAAACACGTAAACATATGTAAACACAATTGCATGTAGGCATCAAGCCATAATTTATGAGCCTTATGTACACATATTTATGTATGATGTATGCATAATGAATTCTTTTTGCCTTTATTTTAAATAGCAAGAGCATGAAGGCCATGTTTAGGACTGAATTCCAGTAGTATAGCTTGTTGTTACTATTTTCCTATGAAGGATGCAAAAAAGGAGTAGAAACTTTATGGCCCTTTAAACAGAAATCATATTCCTTAGAATTACCACACAAAGTTAAAGAAAATTTGGATATTTTCCCCCAAGATATTCCAGCCAAGGTGGATTGTAGAACTGAAAATATTCTTTGTATCTTTGCATTACTTATAATTACTGGTAACTCAGCAGTTACAACATTTGATATGGAGTAATAAGGATCAACTCACAAAGAATCACTTTTAGTGTAGATGATTGTATTTTCTTTATATTATACTAACATTTTACAGTTCTTAATAAGCCTGGATAAGATATTTTAGTATATTTACTGCAGTTGCCTTTTCATTTTTGAAACAATACTTTTTTGTACTGTAGAGGATCTTGAACCCGAAGAAGTTGCTGATTATTTGGCAACAGTAATGGATCAGGAACTTAACACTCTCATTGAGGATGATTCTGACATAGAGGTAAGTTTGACTTAATGTTATTATTAAATTTCTTCCATATATAAGTAAAAGTTATTTTAAATGACACTCTACTGATTTGGTTCAGTATTGAAAAACCTGATATAATATGTCTTTAATGCTTTATTGAATCCTCAATATATACTTGGTAAAGGTGTAAAATTTCTACTCACTTACCTCCTCCATATTATAAGAGTTGACTAAAAGGGACAGAATTAGGGAGGAATGGAAATCCTCTTCTCTTGAATTATCACATTTGAAAAATAGAGAGAGATGACAGACTAGCAAACTACTAGTTGGAGAAGAACAGTATGGGTTCTGGAAGGAATGAAGGTTTATGCAACATTAATGGATATGGAAAAGGCATATGATAAAGTGAAAAGGAAACCCTTTGAGGAAGTTCAGATTCTTTGCACGGGAAACTTGAATGCTGTTAAAATCTTCTGTATTGGAAGTTGTGCAAATGTTAGAATAAGTTATGGTATGAGTGATTGGCCTGATATAATGTAAGAGTGCAACAAGTTTGTGTTATGGATGGGGCATTATGTGAGATGTAGTGATTTTTTTGTAACAATTATAGTGAAGCAGAATGGAAGTTTCCACCATTGATATATGCAGATGATGCTGTGTTATTAGCTGAATCAGATGAAGAGCTGGAATGAATTGTGGGCATAAATTTAGTTGATGCATGTAAGAGGAGGATGCTGAAAGTGAATACCAATGATAGTAAGATAGTAGTTTTTGAAAGGGATGGGAGATCAGATTTTAAGATCATTTTGCATGGTTAAGAACAGAAAATTGCTGATGAGTTTAAATGCTTGTAAACAAAGTTCAGTAAGGATGGTACTGGTAAAGTTGAAGGTGAAAGTAGTCATGCAAGGGAGAAAAGTTGGAGGTACACTGAAAGCTGTGGTGAATAGGAAAAATTTTACCATAGAGTATGCATGAAAGTTACTTGAAGGAGCACAGTGCAACAGAGATCAATAATTTGCATAGTAGACTCTTCTTGGAACTATGAGGATACATAAAATGCAAAGTGAAGATTTAAGGATATTTGATGTGACAGAATCACTGGAAAGGCACATGGATGAAAGTCTATGAGGATGGTAGGTCATGAAGAACATAGGGGAGACAATGGGATGGTTGAAAAGATAAAAATTAGTATGAGGAGATGTGGGCCACTGAAGAGATGGATAGATGAAGCAAGAAAGTTGGTTTCAGATAGACCTTTCAGATACAATTTTAGAGGAATTATTAGGGACTGGATACAATAGAAGTTGTGTGAATGGAGACAGTGATCTTGCACATATCAACATTATATGTAAAGTGAAAAAGAATGAAGTACCTTATAAGTGTGAAAATCTGTGTTTCTCACTAAAACACTGGGTATAAGTTGACATTGTATGTGAATAATTTATTTTAGAGGCTATACATCCATGAAGCACCCCATGGAAATGAGAAAATAGTAAAGATGAGAGAGAGATATAAATGTCAGAAGAGCAAAGTAATGACTTAAAATCCACAATTCTAATTTTTTTAGGAATGTAATTACTCTTATTTTCTAGGTTTTCTATCCATTGTATGTTTGTTACTGGACCAACTTATTGACAGGTTGGGAAATGTTTGTGTCATCTGTACCAGTTATGTGAGGCAGGGAAGGATGCTCAGGTGATGGAAGAGCTGTCCAAAATGCCTAAATATGACCTGTCAGCTTGTAGGATACAAGAAAACGTATCCGAGGAAAATGAAGTAAGTTATTTGCATGTGTGGTTCATGAATCATTTGTGATGTATGGAACTGTCTGTATCATATATTATTATTACTTCTTTCATACTATTCGCCATTTCCTGCGATAGCGAGGTAGCGTTAAGAACAGAGGACTGGGCCTTTGAGGGAATATCCTCACCTGGCCCCCTTCTCTGTTCCTTCTTTTGGGAAAAAAAAAAAGCAGAACCCCTTTGTGAAAGGGTTCCTGGAGCTATAACCGTAGGAACCCCCATCCAAGGGTTCCTGGAGCTATAACCGTAGGAACCCCCATCCAAGGGCTCCTGCAGCAACAACGTTGCACAACTTAAACCATTTGTTTCACACAAGCAACAAGGTCTCCACAGATCATTTTCTGACAGGCTCACAATAACCAATCGTTAATGTTTTACCAAAGCTAATTGCACACAGAGATATATGAACAACGAATATAATACAATGATTTGTACTTTCATAAATGTACAAATTCTCCAACAGCAGGATTCAAACTTACATCATTAGTGTTAGTGAATGTCTGGATTACATGTTTGCTTTGAGGAATGTGTGAGAAATGTTAAGAAAAAGAGAGGGATTTGTATGTGTCATTATTGGCTCCAGAGAAAGCAGATGATAGGAATGATAGAGATGTTTTGTGGAAGGTGGTATGAATGTATGATGTTGGAGGAAAGTTATTAGAAGCAGTGACATGTTTCTGTCAAGAGAGTTAGGTGTGTAACAAGTAGGAAGAGAAGAAAGTGAGTATTTTCAGGTGAAAATTGGTCTGAAGCAGTGGAGAACAGGAGAGGTTAGCAGGTATCTGGATGGTTGGTTAATTTCTTGAAACATCTTGTATATGCCAAGATTGTAGTTTTGGCATTTTCAAATGTTACATTGAATACTCTCTTTTTTGTGTATAATTTTATATTCTTTAAAAAATACTAATTTCCTCTTCTGTATGAATTATTATGTATATAGTTTGTCCCATTCAACAGGATGATTCACCTCAGTTAGTTGCTGCTCACATGAGTGGGCTACACTTAAGTGAAAAAGATAATCCCACATCAAACAGCATAAAAATTCAACCTTCAAGTGCACTGACTGAACTGGAAAAGCTGCAACATCAGGATGAAGAGGATGGTTGGACTGTTGTACGGAAGGGAAACAAAAAACATTAGGCTATTTTGATAGATATAAAAAAAAATTCTGTAAAATTCCTTGTATCATTAACATTACTTTCACTTGATCTTTTGCTGCAATAATCACACATACACAATTCAACATTTTTTACTATTAATTGCAAAAACTGCCATTTCCCTATGGCATCCAAAACTTATTTCCCTCTTCTCCATTAATTACTACACCTTGCATGTTTGCCTGACTTGAATGCCCTCAAACTGTGTAGTACTGGCATCTGTGAGGTGTCAGTAAATGCAAGTAAACAACCTGTACATTTACACTCATACATTTTTCCTGTATATTACCCATAATTTGGGTAAGTTATATGCAGAATAATATAACACATGGGGCAAGAGTTCATTATATAAAGTGGTAAATTTTATATCTATGTATCTATATTTCTGATGCCTGTTCCCAACTGGAACCCTTTCAAAGGGGTGGCCACAGCAATAGATTCTCCATAAGCAGTGAACTCCAGTGCTGCTTCTTAGCCTTTATGCCTCACTCTTAACAGGCTACTGGCAGAAGGCAGCTCTAGCACAGTGTTTGCAGAAGCTCCAACCAAATACTGAGTACTACCTAATGGTCCTCCTTAACGTTCCTACCTAATGCTCCTGCCTAAATGTTCCTACTAACTATTTCTATCTATTATTTCTACCATTTTGCCAACTCTAGCACATAGTGCTTACTACAAGAAAATCTTAGAGTTACAAAGAATGAGTTGTGTGAGTTAAGTGTTGTCAAGTGTTATGTATGACAAAAATGCCAGTAGTCCATGTATGGGTGAGGCAGAGAGAAAAGACAGCTACCTGGGTCAGAGGGGTGCAACTTGACCTCTGAAGAGCCATCACTAATCCTTCTGATACCCAGGCAGGTAGTACTGGCAATATACCTCCCTAGTCATTGGCTTCCTACCAACTAATATGAAGAATTCATGAGCATTTATGTGACCTGTTTTTTATGGAAAGCTGGTGCCTGTTCCTAGAAACTTTTTTTTTTATAGTTTTCAATTTTTTATTTCCTGTACAAATGTTCTTAAGTAACAAAGCAAAAATGAAATGTTACAGCACAGGAAATAAATGAGATACTTAAGACATATAGCCAGACAATGTAAATAATTTCTCATGTGTAATTGCTAATATTGGTACAAACATAAAGTATGGGATATTTGTAAATTATGGTATATTGTAAATGATAATGCAATTAGTTCAATCATTCTACTCCATTTCCCTCTCATAATGAGGAACTTTTAACAAATTTTATGCATTTTCTCATTGAAAGCATAATTTCTATTGCTTTATTATTTAATACATGTTTTAATCAGATAAGGAAACTTTATGGTTATTTAAAGTTGGAAATAGAAAAAAGATAAATTCACAGCTTTTTTCATGGTAAAATTAATTTTTTGGTAAATGCCCATGAAACAACATATACAGTGCATGATAGTTATAAATCACTGTAATATTCTTTGTAAATATGACAATTCATGCTTTTGTATTATTTCTTGTTTCTTACTTCACCCTATCAGTGCATAGTTGATTTGTATGGCCTCCACCAGTGCTGAATATTTTTTTCCCATGTAAGAACAGGCCCACAAAGAATATAAAACAAATTGATTTTATTCAGAATGAAGAGTGAAGCACTTGTTGTTAAGGTTAAAATAATTACTTTTTAGTCAATCATAAGAACTCAAAAATATAAATTTTCTTTTTCTGTTTATGATTAGGTGTATACAAAATATAAAAAAAAAAAGTTCACATGAATTATATAAATTAAACACTCCTAGTTCAGGTTAAACACATCTATAAGTTTGACCAGTTCTAAATATGGGCAGTAATGGGTAGCAGGAGCAAAATGGTGGGTGCCATAGACGTGTTAAGTCCTAAGAGAAGGTGCATGACCAACACTCATGGTCCTTTGTTTGGGTTGCCATCTATGATGAGATAAGAACCTACATTATTCACAGAATTCAACTTGTGGCAAGAAGTTAAGTGTGTAAACATAGTGCGGCAAGAAGCAAAGTGAGTAGATGTATGCCAGTAGTACCTTGCTACATAAACGTCAACTGCTGTAACAAAAGTGTCAGTAATTTTGGTCAGCTTAACTGTCATATTAAAAAACTTTTTAACAAATACCAAATCCTTTCTTGTTAAAGAATTAAATTTCAGTGCTAACTACTGGTCTGGAAAAAATTTAATGCCAATTACAGAAACTTTATTGTCATGTAAAGTAGGGTACTTAAGAAAATTAGTTATATGCAGACTTACCTTTTCATGGAAAAATAGCATTGTGATGAATGTTCGTGAAATCTAATACCTGGTGAAAGTGTTTAAATCCATGTGACACTTGTACAAAAGGCACATTTATTTTGGTACTTGGCTACAGTCATGATCAGTCTTCATCAAGGCCTGGCCTTAAGAATACTAGGTAAGGTAAGGAAATGGAAAAGCTGCTTTTTGAAAGGGCACAAGTCATAAGTGTTATGAAAACATGAAATATATTAAGGGAAGGGAGATAAGAAAAATATATGAAGACAGTTGAATAGGGAATAACTGTTTAATGAATGCAGGAAAATGTTAAGACTAGTGTGGAAGTTTAGATTTGATATAACAGAAACTAGACCAGCATTCCTGACTAAGAACTATATGGTGGTTATGGACACTGCTTTAAAACTCAGGATATGAGGACCTTCCAAGGCAGTTGATATTTACAGCCTGTAGACGAAAATACATCATCATCTTTATCCTTAAATTGTTGAACACTTGCCTTAAATCATTAAATGTTTACTGAGAAAGTCTGTACATATAGTCTATATATTTAGCTGTTGAATAAGGGAAGAGGAGTTACCAGGTTCTGCCTGCTTGTGGTTATGCTGCTAGTGAAAAGTCACCGTCAGCAAGGGCAAGGTTGTATCATCATCTGATAAAAAAATGCATGATCTCAGTGTGGAACTTCTCACTCTAAAGGAGTCCATTATTTCTTTACTATCAATTGAAGTGCAGTCTTGAAGATGCTTGAGCCTTGCAAAAGGGGTTCTATAATTAGATTAACATATGAAGTAGTTGCCTCTTACTTGCTCCTAAAAACTAAGATAATGTGAAAAGAATGAGGCAACCCTGGTCAGCATATGCAATGGGATAAGTCAAAATGAGGATGCAAAAAAATTTACAGATAGTTGTTGAAGGCATAGGAAACTTACATACCTAACTGCTTCTGCCTTAGCAAGGTAGTGTCATTTGCAGACCTTAACTCTCAAGTTACAATGTACTGACACCAGCACCTACTATCCACAGCCAAGCCCCATAGACTTCCATGATTTACCTTTGCTGCTTCAAATGCCTTGCACTACTAGCACATTGCCACCCATTTACCACATCAATTCATTTCAACCCATTCATGGCTCTCACCCTGAATGTTCAAGCCCCAATTTTCTATAGTCTCCTTTATTTCATCCTTCCATCCCCTACTTTTGACCCTTAAGAACATAAGAAGTGAGGACACTACAAGAGGCCTATTGGCCCATGCTAGGCAGGTCCTGAGACTGTCTACCCTACAACCAACCACCTGAACCCATAAACAGATCCAACCTTCGTTTAAAGCTACCTAAAGATCTAGCTTCCACTGCTGTACTTCACAGCTTGTTCCATAAATCTACTACCCTATTGCTAAACCAATATTTACTCGCATCCGACCTGAATATATTTTTTTCTACTCTAAATCCATTATTTCTAGTCCTATCTGGTGGTGCCAATCTATTAATGCCCTTCACCTGTTTAAAGACTTCAATCATATCCCTTCTAGCCCTTTTCCTCTGAAGTGAGTGTGAATTCAGTCTTTTTAACCTTTCTTCATAAGTGAGGTTTCTTTCTATTCCCAGGGATCATCTTTGTCATTTGCCTTTGTACTTTCTCTAAACAATCTATATCAACTGCATAGTATGAAACCCAAAACTGTACTGCATAATCTAAATGCGGTCTCACCAGTGCAAGATAAAGTTGCAATAATACTCTAGGAGTTTTATTGCTAACAGTCCTATTAACGGGCCTTAACATCCTATTAGACTTATTACGCACTTTAATACACTGTTGACATGGCTGAAGATCCTTGTTCACCAGTAAACCTAAATCTCTTTCGCATTCTGTTTTACCAATAGTAATATCGTCCACTTTGTAATCAGTGTTCCTGTCTTTACCCACACTTAATGTTCTGCATTTATTTATGCTGAATTCCATTTTCCATGTAGCCCATTCTGATAATCTAACTCCCTCTGCAAATATACTGAATTTTCATCTGAGTCAATTATGGCCCCTATTTTTGTATAATTGGCAAATATACTTAAGTCGCTGGTTATTCTCATATCCAGATCGTTAACATATATAATGAACAAAAGCGGTCCCAAGAATTATCCCTGAGGAACCTCACTGGCTACATTACCTAAGTCCCATGTAACTCTGTTGATGATGCCATACCCTTTGTTTTCTGTCAAGGCTACGCCCTAATCCAATCAAATGCTCATCCTTCTCGTATATGTGAACAGTATCAGCAAACTCTCTTCAGCCCTTTCAATCTGACTCGACTTAATACCACACCTATCTCTTACAGAATCTATTTGCTTTACAAATTGTCTTCAGGCATTTAATTTCCATCATTCCATCAATTTTCTTTCCTTTGAGTTCAAGGCCCAAGACTCAACCAAATAACAATGTCAGGACTACTACGCCTTAGTCTTTCCCCACACGGACACTGACCACTTTCAAGTATAACCAGGATCCTAAGTTCCTACTTCAACTTTATAACCCACTTCAGTGCTATGGCTCCATCCACTATCAAATCCTCTTCAAGGTGCATAGCCTGATACAGCAGCCTCCACTTCCAACCAGGAAAGTCAGCGTTGTTAATCCCCTCTCTATAAGGTATGAATCTAGGGAATATCGACGCGCTGCACGCTACTTCGAAGCTTTCATTCTTCGGAGTTTTGCTTATCACGAGGTGAGTACTTCTCTTCGCAACGTCTCGCTTACTTATGTGGTGCAAATTTACAATAAACTAACAACTAACTGCTATGTCACTCATTCTTCGTGCCATGTGAACATGATAGTATCAACTCGTGAGTCGTGGGTTCGAAGTCAAATATGGGTATTTACACTCAAGCGTTTTCTGAGCTTAGGCCGTAAGACCACGCCATTCATCCTTTGACACCATTAATATGTTTATTGTGGTATCTATTACCTTGACCCAAGTAAGAAATAATAAAAAATCATAAATGGAAGTGCTTCTTATTAAAAACTAATAATAAATGACAACACCCATTATTTGATTTATCTGCCGGAAGTAGAATGAACATGGTCGGGGTTGGTGGAGGGGTATCAGTGGTGGGAAGAAAATGGAAAGTCGGTCGTGATGTGTCGTCCCGCCGGTTGTCTCTTATAATCCTAGCTTGAAACAGCGAAATGAAGACTTTTAAAAAAGTATTAAGATAACATTATTGATGAGGTTACATGGTACCTTTCAGGAAGGATAATTTTTTACTTGCAATTCATTGGTTTCTTCCTATTCGCTGCCTGCACA
>JAUTXX010519639.1:0-11490 GCA_032273605.1 Panulirus laevicauda | reverse complement strand
AAGGCGCTTTAAATTGACGGGTTAATATAAAACCTATGATAGTTATGCAACCACTGGACCACTCCATTTACGGCGACACTTCAGCTTTGAAGCCTTGCTCCATACCTGAGCAGTGTTGGGTGGGCTCCTCTGCTTTGGGAAAACCCCCGACAACATGTGTTGATCTACGTCAGATAACAACGCATTGGAGGGTGTAGTCATTACTAAGGACTTGGTATATTTGGACTTACATTAATGCTGAAGAGGAAATAAGCTTTATTGTTACATTTTTCTAGTTATATACAAAATGTTTTATTTTTTTAGTGTCAAGTTTTGACAAATACACTACTCAGCGACCTCTCCCAGTAAACTGAAGTAATTTACCTCAAAATAATTCAGTATTTCGCAGATATTATCGACCTAGACATTCAACTCAACCTGACCTAGCTTAGGAAATTGACCTTGACAGCATCCTCAAGAAAAACATACTCTTCTCTTTCCAGACGACCCGGTCTGCGACCTCCACCACCTCTTCATCCCCCTCAACAATGTCAGCCATGGATTACACGTACAGTCGGTGAGTGGAAGACGTAGCAACCTTCTTGATACATAGTCTCCTGCTGTTCATTCCTTGTGAACGGAACCCACCTCAACTTCCCCATTTTGAACATATGTGGTCTTTAATGGCCTCCATTCTTGTGCATGTGTTGTCAGATTACATCTACCTTATATGACACCTGCCTCATACCTTTGGGTCATATGGTGTGACCTTATCTGTATAAGTAAATTCACATATATACATTTTATGCACGGTCTGATTTTAGCCTCAACTTACATGAAACCTACTCCTTACCCAATAATTATCAAAATTTTGATGAAGTTTTCACTTTTCTAGAGATTTGTGTGGTATGAATATTGCCATCAGCAGAAGTCCAGCCAGATGCTTAGCTTTGATTTGATCATGGTTGCTATACCTTGTCAGAAACCCATGATCAGTCTTTGTGTGGTGGTGTTTGAGTTAAAGAATAATAATGCACTTTTATCTTTTATGTATGTAAATCTCTTCTTACAATTTGCAAATGGTTCTTGAAAGATTTTTTATGCACCTGCCAGAAATCTTGATGCAGTGCAATTACTCAGCATGCTGTCTGTGTCTTTTTCCATGACAGGAATGATAATCTGCGTACCCTAGATAACATTCTAGGACACATCGGCAACACACCACTTGTCAAACTCAACAGCATACCCAAGAGCTTTGGTCTCAAGTGCGATGTCTGTAAGTTGTATCAGTGTCACCTATGAAACCTACTGACCCATGCTGTGTATTATTTACTTGACATTTTTAGGATGATTTCATCAGTTACCTTTACTTAGCCATAGGAAGGCAAATTGTTCTACTTTCAATTACTTGGTGAAAAAAGCATTTTCTTATTTCATTATGGAATTACTTGCTTTTTTGTTTATATCTAGTTACAGAATGCCACAGTACTGTAGTGATTCATTATTTGAATAATTAATTTTCCTAGATACTGTACAGTATTAGATTCTATCAAGAGGTCTGCCTTGTATACAAAGTTGTAAGCATATAACATGTAATTTTGTAATGCTTTATCTTAAACTGCACTTCAGTGTCTTTTGGCCAGCAGCTGTTCATTGTATTGTATATTTAAAGAGTCATTGTAAATTTAAGATTTGTTCCATTTTTATAGTTTTACAAATGATTCTCTGGACATTTGAACTTCACATGTAATGTTTTTGTTTTCACTGCAGTAACAAGCTGTTAGTCAATCAAAGTGTCTCTGAATTATTTTGCTAGCATTTTAGGCATTTGTACCTGAAGCAAATCTATTAACTCAAGCAATTTTAAGATATTGATTTTTAATCCTTCTGTATTGTAGATATGTAGCTAAGGCTTTTGTTATGTTTAAGTGCTTACACATAATTTTACATTTTGAATTGGCCCATAACTGTTCAAACTTATTTTTTTCCTCCCAAGTGCCTGAATGGGCATCGATGCCAGACATCCTTACAATGCATAATGATATATCTAAGGCTTTTGCTGTTCTAGACCACCAGTATTATGGATATTGTATTGTGTAATCTGTTCTTGCAGAAACTAAGCAACTTATCCATTTCTGAATATTTTGTGTTTATTGTCTTTTCTGACATCTTTTTTTCAACATTTAGAATAAAACATGCTATTATTATTTATCACAGATGCAAAATGCGAGTTCTTCAATTCTGGAGGAAGTGTGAAAGATCGCATTGCTTTACGTATGATTGAAGATGCAGAAAAGAAAGGCCTGATTACACCTGGTGTTTCTGTACTAATTGAACCAACATCTGGCAACACAGGTCTGAGAGAAGTTCATATTTATTCATATGCATCTGAATTTGATTTTTTTCTGTGATATATCAATCCATTATGTAATTTTTTAGTCTAACCTTTTACACCCATAAAAGAATGACCGAAAGAACAGAAATATTTTCTTTAATGCAGACATTTGCTGCTACTTCTTTATATAGCCAAACCAGTTTGGAGACTTTTGCCATAGTATCTCCTAGATAGGGCACTTGCTATAACTGTTTAGGGTTAAACATAGGATATTAGATATGTTTATCTGTTTCAGTATTGGTTGTTCATTGAGATTCGGTGTTAAATAAGAGAATTCAGGCTTTGAATTGACACTTTTTATAACAGGAATTGGACTCGCATTATGTGGAGCAGTGAAGGGTTACCGGTGCATATTGGTGATGCCTGAGAAGATGAGCAATGAGAAGGTTTATATTCTGAGGGCCCTCGGAGCAGAAATTGTGCGCACTCCAACCTCTGCATCTTGGGATTCCCCTGAGTCTCATATCTCAGTAGCAAAGAGACTGGAGAAGGAAATCCCAGGAGCAATTATCCTTGATCAGGTAATTTGTTTTTGAGGAAACTGGATATATATATATATATATATATATTTTTTTTTTTAATGTGATATACATCAGGAAGTATCATGGTGCTTACAAAGTAGCTGCTGAGGCAGTTTATTTGAGAGCTTTTGCTTTATCTGTTATACTTTGACAATGATATACATATTTCTGTTTATACAACAGTACAAGAATCCTGGTAACCCAATGGCCCATTATGAAGGCACAGCAGAGGAGATCCTTCAACAAACTGGTGGTAATATTGACATGTTCGTGGCAGGTGCAGGTACAGGTGGAACAGTCACCGGCATTGCAAGAAAACTGAAGGAGAGGGTAAGTCACGTTTCTCACTTCGTATTCTACATCTAGAGAAAACTAATATGCAGATCGGAATGGTATTATTGTCTACATTCAGGAGGGTTGTGGGATTATGATACAACTATGAAAATATGGGTAAACCAACAAGGGATTGGCTTGTTAATTTAGGCTTACTTTAGGTTTCTTAACACTCAAGAGCCTAGAGAACATCTAACTAAAAGTTATATCTTTACAAACAATTAGAAGTATGTAATAGAATTCTTATACATTAGTGCTATATTGTGACATTAATTGCCTTTAAATAGTGTTTGGGACTGTGGGCCAAAATCACACGGAATAATACTCGAAATTATGTAAACAATGGAATAACATACCAAGTAATTCTTAGAATGTAAGTAATTAATAGTTAATGCATTAGGGTAAGAAATTTTGTACTAAAGAGCTGTTGGGACCCAGAGAAAGCTAGATAAAGAGGCTTTTCTTTTTTTCTGAATATATAGATAATTATTTGCACATGCACTGGGGAAGAACCTTCTGAAGAGAACAATGCAGAGAAAGTGTGTAGAAAATGCAACTTACCACATCATTCAAGTATACATCAGTGTTTTGAACTGAAATACAGTTGATCACTGGCCCCTTTGCAAATTGGTTTATTTTTCTTCAATGTGATTTATTCATAGTGCATGAGATAGTCAAGAACCTACTGAAGAAAATTGTTTGAAAAATATATAAATGCTTACAATGTATTTTCTCTTTCACCAAGTGTAAGATGAATCTTTTGAACAGTAGAGAGATAGAGACCCTGAAAAAGGCAAAGTAAGGTAGGTTCCTACATTTTTGGTGGGAATTTTTAGATTCTTTTAAGTTCATGCATTAGGGAAGAACCTATTGGAGATAACAGTGTACAAAAAGTATGTAAAAACTGCAGTATAGCATATTATTCCCTGAGTAAGACATCAGTGATTTGAACCAAAAGGCAGTTGATCACTTCAGCTACATCTTCCTGGATTCCACACCTGTTTTACTTTCATTTTTTACTGAATATTCATCCCGTAATTCAATAATGCATGTCAGACTTCTTAAGCACATCACCATATTGCTTTTCCATAACCACACTGCTGAATTATAGCAGTGTGGTCTGTAACCTCTTTCCTTCATGTATAAATTGTCATGGAAGAGCCATATTGTTTAGCCATATTTCCTTGGTGCTGAAACATGGATGATGTTAATGAAATAATGAGTAAGAGTAGCTGAACCAACCATCGTTATATTTTCCGTAGATTCCTGATTGTAAGATTGTTGGCGTGGACCCTGAGGGCTCTATCTTAGCTTACCCAGAGGAGCTTAACAAGTGTGATGTCCCCACATATGAAGTTGAGGGTATTGGTTATGACTTCCTCCCCAATGTCCTCGGTAAGATTTATTTATTTATTTATTATACTTTGTCACTGTCTCCCGCATGCTTGGTAAGATATCTATGCTAAATCTATTCTGTGCAGTGCATTATTTATTTTGTTTCTGTATGATGTGATTTAGGAAAATATTGCATAGATAAGTTTGAATTAGAATTGGTGATGACTGTGAGAGACACACATATACCTTGGTAATAAACAGCTGTGGAAATAATAGCTTGACCAAAGATTCATGCAGCTGGATGATTCAGTAAATGGAAACTGAATTTGTTGTAAGTAGATGAGTCAGACTACCCCAAAGTGACTAGTTTCTGATCTTTAAAAAGAACTGTAAAGCAAGCCTTCTAAGAGTTAAAAGAGCAAGGAACAGATAGTACCACTGTTATTTTAGGCTCTCAAAACTTACTGGCTACTAGTAATGACTTGTTCCAGAGTACTGACAGAAAACTCAAGCCAGTATTCCATTATTTGGGCTCATTGTTTATCATAGCAGTTGCATTAAGCAGAGTAGTATGATTTATATTTGTTTATTGAGAGTGATGCTTGTTTGGTTTTTATTATAATGGCAGATACAGAAGAAAGCTTAAGAGCATGAGTTGTGAGTTTGGACACATCTGTGATACATTCCCATTTAAATGTCTGTCTGCCTAAGGTAACCTCTAGAACACAACTGAATCGTCCGCTTTGACAGACAAATTTTCCCCCTGAATCATCCATGATCATGTAAGCTGAATGAGGTACAATTATTGTGCAATTTTCTAGCCAGCCAAAGAGAAGGGAAACAAGCCAATATTGCTCCTGTAAGCCTTGGTGATTGCTTTCAAGGTAACTTACAAGGACAATAAAGCGGGCATCATATGGCATTTCACCAGATCATTTGACATAAACAAAGAAACTAGAGTTTTGCTAAGTGCTATGAATAATTACTACATGTAACCTTGAAGATAAAGGCAAGCATCAGTTAAAAATAGCATTTACCTGTAAGCTGATCACCACCTGCTAAGGATTCTTACGTAGGAGAATTTTCTTGATGTCTGACAGAGAGCCTTAGGAATCAGATGCATATCCTCTAATTCAAGTCTTGATTCTAGCAAGACATGACTTGATAGTGCTTAGTAATATGCCTGAACATTAGAAACATACTAGGTAAAAGGAAGGAGGCATATTCACTTCACAGGTACCCTTAGATTAGTGGACTAAGTTCAGATTTTTTAAACTACACAATTAAGAGAGATTTACATTATTTCTTGAAATATTTCAAGGTATTGCTTCATTATACAGTCAGAACAGTAGCTTAATTGTTGAACAATTCAGAAATAAAATAAAATGTCTGGTTGTATTTAAGGATGACAGTATAATATGCCTCCCTTGACCACTTACCCAAGGGAGCTCCATGACAGGAATCCTGAAGTAGTAGAGGTACCATCCAGTGAAAGCTTTTTGAAATTGCCTGTTGCTTATTTGATTGAGATGTGGCACCCATTCATTTTGGGTGTGCTTGTCATTTATGGGTAGTCCATTTTTACAACAGACGTACTAAGCTAATGTTCCCCTCATTCTCTAGGGTTAGAGGGTTAAGACTATTGATTTCCACTAAATTTTCAAAATATTTTGATATTTTCAAATTAGCCTACTATGCAATTAAGTTGATATTCTTTTCCAGTGATTGCATATTTTATTGATAAGTATACTAGCAATGCAGAATTGGTAGTATACTACTCATGTGTTTGTTCTGTGTACTGTACTTCTAAATTGAATGATAAAGACAGTACCTTGTAATCTTTCCAACTTGTCACTGTATAGTTGTGTTAAGTGGGCTCCAAACTCTTGGTACTAAGCGACTCAAAGTTTTGTAATTTTGAAGTGGCCCTTATGTTTATTGGTACAGACTGAAAATATTACTCTCTGTTTTGCCATGATAGGACCTCAGTAAATTACTGCATGTTATTGTCTATGTAGAATAAGCAGTAGTAAATTCCTTAGAATAATAGTCTTACATTTTGCAGACAGGGAAGTAATCGACAAATGGGTGAAGTCTAATGACAAAGATTCACTTCTCATGGCACGCAGAATGATCAAGGAGGAGGGTCTCTTGTGTGGTGAGTTAGATGCTTCCATTTTTATTAGTAACAAGGCAAAAAGGGTTGAGAGTGTGAATTATGATTACAAGAAGTGATGTAATGGATTATTGAAAGTGGTTATATTGATCAGGTTCTCACCATCAGAATGTTAACTTTAGAAATTTGAGAAAAGATAATCTTGCAGTATTCATTTATTTGATAAGACTTGTGATACGTTGCATAAGAAGCAAACAGGATTTGTCTTGAATCCATGGTACTACAAAGAGTTAAACATATCATTAATAGTTGTTTAACTTTGAAGTTAGGTTAAAACAGAAATATGCTGTTTGTGGTTTTTATATGTTGGGGTTACCATCCTCCACTTGCCTAAGATTACATCTCTAGTGAAAAGTCACATTTGATGAGACTTTATCATCATCAGTTGACAAAAGGGATCACAGTTTGAGTTTCTCTCTTGAGTTTCCCAGCTATGTCATGTGCAAACAGTAAATAATTTACCTTCTGTCCCCTTCCCACCCAGCACACTGCAGGCCTGCTTATTGCTCCAAGACCCATTTATGAGAGGCTTCTCTGACTTGCATCCTTTGCACCCGTCAGCCAAGGGTAATTTTGATATACCAAGGATGTCAGTTCCATATTCTTACTTGAAAATCCAGCATCTTTACAGTTCTTTTGTATGGAACATTCAGATACCTTTTAGCAGTCCAAGAGCACAGTTCACCTATCCAACATTTTAGTCTAAAACAAAGAAGACTGTGTTAAAGTCTTAAATATTTGTTGCACATTACCTCTTTTCTCTTAACCCATGTTGCCTCTCATTTCGATAGGTTATTTTTTTTACAATGGATCATCCAGACCACATTTATCAAAGATGCTGGTATGTGATTTTCTTATTGAAAACAGGCATCATACATGCTTTCTACCACTTCCTCAGCACTACTCCCTCTTTCCTAGATCTGTTGAGGAGTTTGCTGAGATTAATATTGACCGCGGTTTTGAGTAAAGTTTTGTCCAAGCCACCTTACAGATAAATGAGAAATGTCAGACAGATTCATTATTATTCATTTAGGGCTCCAAGACATTAGTCAGCCATTAAATGAATGGTATTCGTAATTTACCCATGAAGATTGCATTCAGAAAGGCAAATTTTAGTTGGTAAGGGATGAATAATTTTTAGCATGTATACAGTATTTCTTTTCTTAAATAGGTGGAAGCTGTGGAGCTGCCATGCATGCAGCAATGGTATCAGCACAAGAACTTGAAGCTGGACAGCGTTGTGTTGTCGTGTTGCCTGACTCGATACGTAACTACATGACAAAGCATTTATCTGACCAGTGGATGATAGAGAGGGACTTTATTAAAGAGGAAGAGGATACACAGAGCAAGCACTGGTCAGCCTTTATTACATTTATTTCATAATATGCACCTCTAGGGTTTAAAATGTATTTCTAATAACAATAGAATTTTTCTGAGCTGATTTTGTTGATATGAAACTGTTTATTATTATAATTTTCTGTTCTGAATTTTCTAAATGTATGTATGACATGTTTATAGAAATTCTTATTTTCTTTGCCTCCAATAGGTGGTCAGCCCTGAGAGTGTCAGCTTTACCACTTGCAGCCCCTTTAACCGTTTTACCAACCATTTCCTGCCAAGATGCCATTGCCATCATGCAACGTGAGGGATATGACCAGCTGCCAGTTGTTGATCAGGAAGGGTAAGAAAAAGTCTTACAGCGTGTTGTTTATCGTGTCTTATGATAAAACCTGTCCATTTGTGTGACACTTTATCAATCTACCCATCTGTCTCTTCACATATTTCTATGTCCATTTCTGTCTATCTTCATCCCTGTTTTTCTATTATTGTTAAATTCACTTCCACTTCCATATAGGGTAGATCAGGTAGACATAACCTTTGAAATCACTTGTACTTATCCTTAACTTATCCCTAACGTGTTAAAGTATGGAAGACAAATAGTAAACGAAAGCTTTATGAGGATGATATGTGACAATAAGGAAGGTTTCATAAGAGGTAGACTGCAAAAAGAGATGGACTGATGCAGTAACAATTGTTGAATGTTATAGGTATTTTAGAAAAGAATATCAGGAGAATGATTGTTGATTGTATGCGGTACTTTCTGTGTAAAGATGGAAATGTAAATTATCAAGTTAGTATTTCCTGATTGTTTGTCTATGATGAACAAACTGAACACATGAATAATGCTATGATAGTAATGAAGATTATTTATTTTCAACACCAAAAGCTATAGATATATATAAATTGGCTGAAACTCTTGGGAAAGATTGATTATTGTCAGTCATGCTCTAAATCCAGTTTATCAGAAACAAACGAACAGGACAGTAAACATTTTAAGTGACCCTCTCATTACATTTCAGGATGATACAGGGAGTTGTAACTCTAGGGTCTCTCATGGCAAAAATGGTGTCCTCCAAGGTAGAAGGTTCCAGTCCTGTTCAGCAGTCTCTATACTCACAGTTCCGAAAGATCAAGCTGGATACCACTTTGGGCAAGCTTTCACGCATTCTAGACCGCGATCACTTTGCTCTGGTGGTGCATACCCAGCGTCTATGTAAGTATGAATTTTAATTATGACATTCATTAACTTCTTGTTCTTTTGAGCAGCACTGTGAATTTTTTTTAGATCAATGTATGATTTGATAACATTCATCATTATCAAATTCACTGTACTTGGTGTGTGTGGCATGTGTGTACAGGTTAGATGGTCTTCCTAAACAAATGTAAACATAGACATCTTTATAGATTTGTTCTTAAAAGAGTGAAAGGCTCTTGGGCATGATAATTCATTGGGAGATTTTATTGAATTACTCATAGTATCCTGCTTTTTTGGTTAAAAGCAAGGGTAACTGAATGAGGTATGTGGATTAAGGATGTCAAAAGACAGTTCAAGGACTCTGTTGAATTGCAGGTTATGATTTTTATTCATTAGGGAATGGGTAATTAGGTGAATTTCAAGAAGCATTTAGCTCTAAGTTTGTGTGTGTGTGTGTATGAGTGGATGGGCCATTCTTCATCTGTTTCCTGGCACTACCTCGCTGATTCAGGAAACAGCGATTAAGTATGATGGTAGTAATAACGTAATATATACTCGTCTATAAGCCTACCTTAAGTACAGAGCAACGCTTATTTTTAGCCTAGAAATCATTGATTTATGATATCCCTCTTGCATAGGTCGATCCAATTTTTTTAGGGTAATGGAACAACAAATTAGGGTAAGAAAGCACCATATTTTACTGCAGATAAAACTCATATCCGAAAATCCTTTCTAAAAAACACTCTCCGTCCTATAAACTGAGCCTGAAACACTGAACACCTGAGGCAAATTGGTAACATTTATTATTACGGCACTTTACACTGAAACATGGGTAGTTTCAGCAAAATTATTGTATATTTCCATTCAAGTATTTATTCAAGTCAATTAGGATAGAATATTATTGTAAGACTAATTTTTTAACTGAAAATCATTCGAAAAGTTATGGTAACATCTTTTGAAGAACGAGAGAAAGCGAAATTCAGTCGTTTTCATCATGATTTTATCCCACTTTCCACGGTAATACATACGTCATTTCTTTTCAGCAAAAATATTACATTTCCTTGAATGTATTATATCAAGCACAGTACAAATGGAAAATCATTGTAATATAGCGGTATTGTAACCGAAAACTCTTAAAAAGATGAGTAACATCTCTTGAACTTTGGAAGGTTAGGTAAAGTCTTCTGTTTTCATCATGTATTTTATCTTATTTTACGTTGAGGTACATCACGTTTCACCAAAACTGCTATTCATTTCTGAGAATGTATTCATTCAGGTACTGTTAAGGTAAAATATAGTTTTTGATGGAACAGTTTTTAACTGAAAATTATTCGAAAAACACTTAGTTGATACAGCAGGTCCCTGGTCACGAAGGCTTTGCCTTTGCATTAGCCCTTCCTAAGCAGCCTTTGATATTAACGTCGTTGAAAATTGTGTTTATACTCTTATTGTCTTGCTTCTTATTTTCCAGAAAAATGACAAGTTTGTATATGAGGCAATGTTATGGTACTTTTAATTACTAATTAGTACATATTTTACACTTCCATTGTTTACTGGCAGTAACTGGTAAATATTTTTCATGTTTAAAGCTAAATGTTGCTCCTACTCCTTCCCATCATGCATGGATTTCAACCTAACAAAACTGTTACCCATGTATAAGTCAACCACCTAATTTTTTTGCTTGAAAATTTGGTCTTAAAAACATGAACTATACACAAGTATAAATGGATAGGCAGCTGTGGTTTCGGTGCATTACACATGACAGCTAGAGACTGAGTGTGATCAAATGTGGCCTTTTTGTCTGCTTTCCTGGCACTGCCTCACTGAAGTAGGGGATAGTGATGCTGTTTCCTGTGGGGTGGGGTAGTGCCAGGAATGGATGAAGGCAAGCAAATATGAATATTTACATGTGTATATATGTATATATACTTTCCTGCCCTTGGATTCGCTTTCGTGGGAGTCCTGCTAGACTTAGCAAGCTAGCCACTTTCAGCTGGCAGCACAACAGGCCAAGAAGTTCGGTAATATCTGTATGTTTGTGTGAGGTGAAGGAAGGACGATTAGACAATCATTGTTTGGTGTCTTTATCTTGGAAGTTACATCTCGGGCATAAGGGGTCTTGTGTGATGTAAAATCAGTATTTGTAATGCTAAAGAGAGGTGTGAATTTCTGAACACAGATGAGTAAGTGTAATTTGCATGTACTTGTAGAGTAT
>JAUTXX010519628.1:0-11491 GCA_032273605.1 Panulirus laevicauda | reverse complement strand
TTCATGAGGAAGGCCAGTAAGTGAAAAGCAGAATGGTGTGGTAATGAGGAAGGCTGCAGGTGGTAGGTAGATGCTGTGGTGATGAGGAACGTTAGCAGGTAGTACGAGGTACGTTATGGTGATGAGGAAGATCAGCAGGTGGTGAAATAACCGCTATGGTGATGACGAAGGCCAGCAGGTGGTAAGGGGAAAGTAATGGCGATGAAAAAGGTCAGCAGGTGTTAAGGAGAAAGCTGTGGCGACGAGGAAGGCTAGCAGATGGTAAAAAGGAAGTTATGGTGATATTAAAGGCTAGCAGGTGGTAAGGGAAAAGTTGTGGTGAGAAGAAGGCCAGCAGGTGGTAAAGAGAAAGTTATGGTGAAAGGAAAAAGGCCAGAAGGTGATAAGGGGAAAGCTTTTGGTAATGAGGAAGGCTTACAGGTGATAAGAGGAAACCTGTGGTGGTGAGGAAGGCCAGCAGGTGGTAAGGAGAAAGCTTTGGTGGTAAGGATGGCTAGCAGGTGGTTATAGGGAAGTTATCATGTTAAGGAAGGGCAGCAGATGGTAAGGAGAAAGTTATGGAGAAGGGGGAAGGCCAGCAGGTGGTAATGGGGAAGTTATGGTAATGAGGAAGGCCAACAGGTGGTAAGGGAAACGTTGCAGTGATGAGGAAGGTAATCAGGTAGTAAGAATAAAGCTGTAGTGATGAGGAAGGCCAGTAGATGGTAAGGGGAAAGTTATTTTAATGGGAAAGGCCAGCAGGTGATCATGGGGAAGTTATGGGGATACGAAAGGTAATCAGGTGGTAAGGGGAAAGCTGTGGTGATAAAGAAGGTTAGTAGGTGATAAGGGGGAAGCTGCGGTGATAAGGAAGGGAAGCAAATGGTAAGAAGAAAGCTGATGTGATGAGGAAGGTTAGGAGGTGGTAAGGAGAAACCTGTGGTGATGAGGAAGGCCAATTGATGGTAAGGTATGATGACGGGGAAAGCCAGTAGATAGTTAGGGATAATGGTGATGACGGCCAGCAGCTGGTAAGGGCGAAACTGTGGTTATGGAAAAGGTCAGCAGATGATCAGGGGGAACCTATGGTGACGAGAAAGGCTAACAGGTGTTAAAGAGAAAGCTGTGGTGATGAGGAAGGCCAGCGGATGGTAGCGAGGAAGATGTGGTGATGGGAAAGTCTGGTAGGTGATTAGAAGGAAGTTATGGTGATGAGGAAGGCCATCAGGTGGTAAGGGGAAAGCTGTGGTGACTAAAAAGATTAGCAGGTGGTAAGGGGAAAGCTGTGGTGATTAAAAAGATTAGCAGGTGGTAAGGGGGAAGCCGTGGTGATGAGGAATTCAAGCAGGTGATAAGGGGAAAGATATGATGACGAGGAAGGCCGGCAGTTGGTAAGGGAAAAGCTGTGGTGATAAGGAAGGCCAGCAGGTGGTACGGGATAAGCTGTGGTGATGAGGAAGGCCAGCAGGAGGAGACTGGAAAGTTGTGGTGATGATCGTGGCTAGCAGGTGGTAAGGGGAAACCTTTGGTGATGAGAAAGGCCAGCAGATGGTAAGGGATAAGCTGTGGTGATGAGGAAGGTCAGCAGGTGTTAACGGGAAAGCTGTAGTGATGAGGATGGCCAGCAGGTGGTGAGAATGAACGTTGGTGATGAGTAAGGTCAGCAAGTGGTCAGGGGGAAGGTGTAGTGATTAGGATGTCAAGCAGACGTTAAGGAGAAAACTTTGGTAATGAAGAAGGGCAGCAGGGGGTAAGGGGGAAGTCATGTTGATGGGAAAGGTCTGTAGGTGGCAAGGGGGGAAGCAGTGGCAATGAGGAATGGGAGATTATGGTGATGGAGACTGCCAACAGGGGGTAAGAGGGAAGATGTGGTGATGGGAACGGCAGCAGTAGCAATAGGTAAGCTTTGGTGATGGCAACGGACAGCAGACGATAAGGTTGAAGCTGTACTGATGGAGAATGGCAAGAGGTGATAAGGGGCAAGCTATGGTGATGGAGAAGGTTAACAGGTGGTGAGGAGGAAGCTGTTGTGATTGGGATGGCCAGCGGGTGGTAAGCGGAGGACACTGTGTTGACTGGGACATCCTGCTGATCGTACTGGCGAAACTGTGGTGATGGTAAGAGGCAATCTGTGGTGATAGGAATGGCCATCAAGTCTTCAGGCAGATGCTGTGGTGGGATATAAACGGCGACAGATTGTAGAGGAAAACTGAGAGGACAGAAGGTTGTAGGAGGAGGTGGTAATACAAAGGCGGGAGGCTGTCATAGGAATGTGTAGCAAAGGTGCCATGGCTGTAGGCTTTAGAGAGTAAGCTGTCTTGTAAGCATGATAATGCTTCAGGCCGGGAGATAAAAGCTGTTGTGAGAGAAAGGAAGAGGACTCTTTGTGGAATGGTGGAGGTTGTTGTAGGAGAGACAGAGGGCTGCACCTTGAAGAATTAATCCCGTGGTAAGAGGGACAGACCAGTTGGTCCCCAGGAGGTGCTGTGGTCAGGGGACAAATAGCGGTAGAATATAAGGACACACACACACACACACACACACACACACACACACACACACACACACACATTAACCATGGTGTAGCAGTTCGTATTGCTGACCGTTACTAATGCACGGGCCTTAAGGGATCTGATCCGCATAGGTTCGAATTCTGGTCGAGGCAACCGATCCAAAGTCTACCCAGTTGTTCATCCTACCATATATGATGGAGGCTCCAGTCAAGGACGAAAGTCCACATCAAGGCCGGGCCTTAACTGAAATAGAAAGGGGTTAATGAAAGGGAAAAGAGAGATAGGAGATTTTGGAAGAAGTGAATAAACTGATTTTTAAGATGTACCAGGTTATAGTTACTGGGAAAGACATGAGAAAGTAGAAAGATCCAATGCTTCTTATAGGGAACGTATTGCGTGATATAGTTAGTGGTGGGGGCACACAAGCAGCCAGCTCTCGGGATCATTAACCAAAGTAATACATATTGACAAGAGAAATGAACCAACAATGCGGAATAGGACATGTTGGGTCATGTCTGGTAGTTAACCTGGGACAGTTCATAAGTCGCACCGCCTTCAATTCAACCCTGTTAAGAAGTAAGGATACAGAGCTAGAACCACCCCAAATGTAAAAACAGTGCTCCATACAAGAACGAATCAATCTTTTGTATAAACGGGACAACTGTTTGTAAGAAAAGAAATTTATGCATCTATGCAGGATTCCCAGTTTATTAGAGGCAGATTTAGCTATTCCCGTAATGTGGGGTTTCCAAGATAGTATTGGATGTTAAAGTAATACCAAGTTTGTTAATAGAGTTAAGAGGTGGAACTGCAGAAGCATCGAAGGAGAGAGGAAAGTTGAGAGGAAGTCTCGACAGAAAGATGGACAATAACTGAGTCCTGGAGGCATTAAACTAACTTACATTTTGTCTTCCTCACTGAGAAATCCTGTCCAAGTCTAAGATATTGGAAAAGTTGTATCGAGAAGAGATGCAGATCAAGTGAGAAAAGAAGGAACAGAACTGAACGATGTGGAGGAATGCAGTGCTGAGTCGTCAATACTTTGTAGAAGAAACGAAAAACCGGTATTGAAAAAGAAGGAAAAGTGCAGGGGACAGGACAGAACCTTAAGAGACCCCGCTGTTGATGGAGAGAGGGTGGGTGGGGGGCCGGCTGATCCATCAACAACCATAGAGATAGATCGGCCAGAGAGGAAGCTAGATATGAAGGAGCCAACTGAGGGAGGGAAGCTAAAAGGGGGGAGCTTAGAGATGAGACCACAATGCCATATCCTGTTGGATATGTCAAGTTCAACTACTTAAGATTCCCCAAAACCGTTCAGGGATGATGATCAGATATTAGTAAGATAGGAAAGAATATCGCAAATGGATCTTGCCTTACGGAAACCATACTAATGATCAGAGAGATGACTATGAGAT
Organism: Panulirus laevicauda; assembly: GCA_032273605.1. Lineage (NCBI taxonomy): Eukaryota > Metazoa > Arthropoda > Malacostraca > Decapoda > Palinuridae > Panulirus > Panulirus laevicauda. The sequence goes on along the minus strand of JAUTXX010519628.1, from coordinate 7,581 downwards.
TCAAGATGTCTGAGGGTATGGGAGGAGAAATTCTAAGATTTGAGAAAGGGTAGATGTCAAAGCAACAGGACTATAGTTAGGGGGGGGGGGGTTAGAACGGTCACCTTTCCTATGGATGGGGTGTATCAACGCATGCTTCCGAGAAGGAAAATTTTGTGGTTGTAAAACAGAGACTGAACAGACGAGCAAGGACAGATGCAAGTTCAGAGGTGAGAGAATGCTATGTCTCAAGGCAAGAGTTTAGAAAGGTATAAAAGTTTTAGAATTAGGAAAGCAGTAGGCAAAACAGAGGAAAAGTATGGTAGTTGGGAGACGGACCTTGAGCCAGATGACATTAAAGTTTGGGGACTCAAGGTCCTCGAGGCGTGCAGCAGGTATGCTGATGTTTGAATGATCACAGACATCACCTATGAACCGGAATCGTGAGTGGAATTATAATTGCATATGAAAAAGGGGCAAGCAAGAGCACCACTAGACGATAGGGTCTCAGACAGAAATAAGATCTTATGAGATGTACTAGACAGATGATGTTCAACAGAAGGGTAGGTTAATGTGTGTGTATATTATATATATATCACCGGTTTCCGACTTCATGAGGTTACACAGCGAGTGAAAAGTCACTCTGGTTGAGGCTGTATCATCGTCTGTTGATGAAAGGGAATACAGTCTCGTAGAAACCTTCACTCTAAAGAAGGGAATAATTTCCCTGATACTGACTGCATTGTAGCTCGGTCTTGGGGCCTACCGGAGACCCGTATAAAGCTTCCTAGGGTAATATACAGAGGTATAACTTTGCTGAGTGAACCGGATAAGTTGCATAGAAGAGTGGTGATTGAGAGCATCAGACTGGAAACAGTGTGGTTTCAGGAGTGATAGAGGATTTTTGGTTCATATGTCTGCTTTGAAAAATGTGTGAGAAAGCCTTGGCGAAAAAGGATTTGTGTGTAGCATTTATGGATCCGGAGAGACCATATGATAGGGTTGATAGAGATGCCGTATGGAAGGTGTTACGAATATATGCTGCCGGAGGAAAGCTATTAGAAGCAGCAAAGAGCTTTTACTCTACAAAGTAAGGCATTTAAGCGCGCTGGTAAAGAGGAGGATGAGAGGTTGAAAGTTAAGGCGGATCTGAGGTGGGGATGTGTGATGTTGCCATAGCTGTTTAATCTGCATACGAATGAGGTGGTGAGTGAGGTGAATGAAAGGTCTTGGAGAAAGAAGCAAGTACACACTCTGCATACAAAGGTTCTCACTTTCTATTTTCATCTTCTGTTGTGATTCCTCTCCAGCTGCTGAGGTCCTTTCGCCCTCCGCTGTGATCTCCTTCTGCGGTGTTCTCTTTCCTCCTCTTTTCTCTAAGATCTTCCTTCAGATCCCGCCCTTCCACTTTCCCAACCTTCTATACCTTGTTGTCTCCCTCCAGTAGGTTTTCATCTAGTCTTGTCCTCTCCTAATGTCTCCCGCGGCGAGCCTCTGATTTGCATGGTGAGTGTGTGACCCAGGTGTGGCGTGGAGTAGGGCAGGGGGCCCGCCTGGCTCTGCGGGGACCCGACGCCCCCCTGCCCTCCATCACACCAGCTACGCTGATGGATCTCCTCAACACCTGCTACTGGAACTTGCCCACACCTGCCTTATACCACACTCACCGTTGCTGGACGTAGCTGCTTTGTCGTATGCAACTGGTTCATGACTGCTTCTGCTGCTGCTTCGTCGTATTGACCCTTAAGAGCTGTCCTTCTAACCATACTCACTTGTTCAGCCTCATACTCTCGTCTGGACTGCCTCCTGCTGCATCCTTATTGTACAGGCAACTACTCAGATCTGCTGTCCGAATCGATCTAATCCCTACGAGTTACTACTTTGTCATGGTAGCACTGTCATTTGCTGCTGCAGTCCATACACACCCACCTCTACTGGCCACTGATGCTGCACTGCCACAAAAACGCTGGTATTGAACAACTGTTACTGCCCGAGGCACAGCCTTGTCTGGTGGCCACTGCTGCTTCTCAAGTCATAACTCTAGTTCTTAACGGTACTGTTACTGCCCAGGGTTTACTTTCACTGTCCTGAGTACGAAGCTGATTCGCAAGTCGATTTGCAGTTGTAAATAAACATATAACTACGTTCCTCGTCACGTACCTCATACGAATAGGCGATCTGGACAAATACTAATGCATCTCGTTATCCATAGCGTGACTGTACACACTTTGTGTCCATATCATACTGATTGTATCCTGGATGGTCGAGTTCTTCCCACCTCTACCCTACACGGTGAACCCACTCCTTCACTAGACCGTGTACCCACTCCTTTACACTGTGAACTCACCCTTACATTGGACTGTGAACCCACCTCTTCAGTTCACCGTGAACCCACACCTTCTCGAACACTGTGAACTCACCCACTTCATCGCACTGTGACCCCCACCCCTTTATCAAACTGTGGCCACCCCTCGCTCCTCTCGTGGTGGTAAACAATAACTCATGTATACAACAATTTTGTTTCCATAACTAGTTGAGGAATTTGTGTGGCTCATAGCTGAGTTACGGCCGGCAGGCGGGCGCATGGGACAGCGCGAAACACAGTGTGAGTAAAAGTAGAAGACTTTCCAAGGAGAACACAAGTCAGGGAGGGATATACCGAACTACGTGTCATAAGGGAGGACTTCAGGCCTGGGTACATGTTCCAGGTCACGTGTTACAAGCCAGGCAAGACAGCCCACACGTTCCAAGACAGGAAGGACGGCCCACACGTTCCAGGATAGACAGGACTACTCGCACGTTCCAGTATAGGCTGGGCGACCCAAACACTATCCAGAGCAAACAGGACGGGCCACACTACCAAGAGAAGACAGCACTAGCCGCGTGCAGCAGGGAAGGCATCAAAGCTCTGTATCATAGGGAGGGCCACGTGTCTCCAGGAAGGCAAGGCCTAATTACATGTCTCATGGAAGTTAGGGAAGCTGGATGTCCCGGGCCGGTGGGTCCAGACCCTTCTGGAGACCTGGGGAATGTAGCCGCCCCGCCTCCCGCCGAGTGACGAAAGATGAACAAATGGAAATGGCGGGCGACACGCGGCGACCGACTAGCCCACTCAGTGACCCGCAGCCTCGCCACCACCCGTGCCCACATAGAAAGATCTGATCCTCTACATAGGAGGAGGAGGATGCACCTCAGGGTGGCACGGGTGGAACAATGAAGGCTTCGGGAAGCTCGAGACAGCAAAAGATGAAGCTGTGAGAATCATTCTTCGCTGCCCGAAAACAACAAAGAATGAAAACATGAGTGAGAACCTGGTCTTCCTAGTGTCAGAATAACTGAAATAACTGACATCAGTCGTCTTAATGGGATCCGGATGCTCAGGCAAACACATGCAAATCCATGTGAAAAGGCCTTCAGAACCTTCTTATAAAGTAGGAGACATCCTTCCAGATGGATTGCTACAACTGGGAATAGGCTTAGAATATATGGTATTTATGAACCTTACCATGAACAATCGTGCTACCCTGTCCCATGGGATATTAACCTCTTTGATATAACTATTCCCACAATCCTCCCAAAATCTCTACTCGGGTCACAGCTAAAGTTAAGTGTGAAGAGTAAATGATGACGCTCATTACCAAACTGGAACCACGACCACTGACTATATATACAGATGATTCCCTGCTCCAAACCATTGTTGGTGCAGGGAGTGATATTGCTGCAACACGTACTCACGGTTTTTACGATACCCTAGGACTCTGGGTTTTATGTATGGAATTATTAGATCAGTATATATCTTGTTATAGTGGACATTTTCTCTCTTTTCTCCAACTTTAAAGGAACGTCTGAGTTGTGTTTGTATTTGATATCTTTATGTACGAATGTAATATAATCACCTTTCATTTAATGTTTAGTTTCATCCTTTATAAGATTAGATTATATGCTTTTGCTAGCATTTCTTATATCTCCTTCGAGCCCTTCCGTACTCTTCTTGCTTATTGCTACGTTTTCTTCCTTTTCTTTTGTCATTTTCTATTCAGCCTCTGTGCATTGTCTTTTGGTATTTTCTTATTTTCCAATATTAATTTTTTTTAACCAGGCATCAGAGTTTAATCTCTCACAGAACACTATTGTGCTGGTATCTTAGTCACTGTCTCTCTGGAAAAAACAACATTGCAATCTATATTATCTAATTAGATCCTTAATCTCGTTCCACATTGTTTTGTCCACACGGAATTTCGAGTCACTCAATCTGCTGACGTTCACTTCTGCTGGCTCACTTTCATCTTCCTCCCCCTCCGTGTTAGGAGGTGAAACTGCCTCCATGATAATATGATCTGATATGCCTGATCAATTTGTTGTCGGCGTTTGTGAATAGGGTCAAGAGCATTATTATTTTCTTGGCATATGTTTTTCACCTTCCCAAGGTTATGTGGCTTATATAGAGTCATTAGTATATTCAATTCTTTATCATTTATCTGCTGATCATTATCTGTTCTTTTATACATGAATAGTACCTTTTGTTTATCAGATTCTTTCTGAATATTTCAAGTTGTCTAATATCTCGTCTTTATTATGGGTGAGGAGGTTTTGTGCAGGATACTTCTAAAGGTTGTCTCAACGTTCGGGTGTAAATCCATCAAATTATGTTCATAAAGCGCGTAGGGCAGATGGGGTTGACTGGGGGTAGCTGGGTGAGGCTGGGTAATACCAGTTGGTGGGTGTGCATGTAGCGCTGCGCTCTTATTGGTTGTAGCGCAGTGCTGGGGCGTGTAGCTGTAGTAGCCTGTCATGGCATGTTATTCTGGTTGAGTTTTGGTTGTTGTTCCTTGATGATTAGCGGTTGGACGATGTGCAGGAGTCTTGTGTCTCGTTCACGGCGTAGTATTCTTGTAGATTTAACAATCATATCTCGTGTGAGGGCAGTGTTGTGCTTCTTGGCGATATGTTTAATGGAACCGCCTTGTAGGTGTAAGGGGAGTCTTCTGGATAGTGTACTGGCTGTGCTTCCTACGTAGGTCATGTTAGTAAGGAGCTCACAGTCTCCTTGTTGACATTTCGAGTTCATAATTTACAATGGATTCCTGCAATGTCTTTTTTTCTGCACAGCTGATTGTTTGCTCATGATGAAGTAGCATTTTTTTTTTCCTGTAGTAGATGAATAGCATGACTTTATCTTGTGTTGTGTGACTGATGTTTCTGGAGGCGATGTCTCGTAGTACACGTTCATCTGTCTTGTATGACAGTGATATCTAAGATGGTCATATATTTTGTGTGTTGTTGTGTTGCTTGTAGTTTCTGCCGCTGTGTGCTCGATTTGTGTGACTTTTTTTTCAGTTGTCAGTCGAAATCAGAGCTCGTGAAGCCGTAGTTGAAAAGAGTTTGCTTCATACTCTTTCCCGAAAGCCTACCAATCTTCACCCCTCTCCTTCACAGACAGTGATCAGACATCCCGCCAGCTGCCCCCCTCATCACCTCTACATCCAAAAATTTTCTTTTATATACGTAACAATTAGTATGTAATCCAATAATGCCCTTTGACCATCTTTCCTACTCACATACGTATACCAGTGTGTGTACTTCTATTTAAAACAAGTATCCCCGATCACCAGTCTTTTTTATCTCAACTCTACAAGCTGTTCAACATTTCCACTTATAATACTGAATACCCCATGCCCCCATACTATACCCTCATCTGCCATATTACTTACCTTCGCATATAAGTCACCCATCGCTATTATCCGGTCTTTTGCATCAAAACTGCTAACACAGTCACTCAGCTGATCCCGAAACACTTGCCTCTCATGGTCTTTCTCCTCATGACCAGGTGCACAAGCACTGATAATCACTCATCTCTCGCCATCCACTTTCATCTTAAATCATACCAGTCTAGAATTCCCTTCCTTACACTCCTTCAAACACACCCACAACTCCTGCTTCAGGAGTATAGCTACTCCTTCCTTTGCTTTTTTCCCTTCACCAACCCCTGAGTTTATTCCTAAGACATTTCCAAACCATCCTTCTTCTCTACCCTTGAGCTTTCTTTCCTCCCCTTTTTTTTCATCTTTGTTACATCAACACCTTCAAACACCCCAAAATGATGCTTCATGGAGGATGAACATTCCCTGTCTGGCTCCTTCTCTTCCTTTTTTCAGAAACTGAAATACATAAATGGGATAGTTTCCAGTCGATACCGCCCCCTTTAGCTGCCTTCTACCTACTACACACAGGAAATTCGGAATCAGGCTTTTTTCTCTTCTATTTACCCAGGATCTTTCTAAGGGCTTCTGCTAACCAAAGCTGCTATAACGTCCAATAGCAGGGACATGTATACTCCTTTGGGATGAGCAAATCTTTGACGAGATTGTACTCCTAATGATAAAGTCACGCAGAGAACTAATGACTGGGTAGCCTTCTCAAAATGAGCATAGGTGACAAATGGGGTTCCCCCGGACTCCTTGTTGGGGTCACTACTATTTCTGATCTGCTTGAATAAGGTAGATTCCTAAGTGAATAAGTTTGCTGATGATGTCAAAATTTGAGAGAAGTGCGAAGCAACGGAGACAGCAAAACAAGATGCAGCAATGGTCGGACAAACGTAGCCCTGGAGTATGTAAAGTAATAAAGAGGAGAAGAGGTTTCAACATATCTGAAGTCGAGTACTATGCAGGAGGAGATAACTGCGAGAGTTGTGCTTTGAGAGGGACCTGGGAATGAACCGCTCCGAACTCGTCACCAGAACGGTATGTAAGAAAGAATCACTGGGGATATCTTCCAGCCCAGGGCTGGAAGATGATGCAACAGTCTGGTCTCCTCCAGTAAAGAGCCACACAAAGCTGCTGAAAAGGGTTCAAAGGAATAGAAAAAGAAGTTCATCAGAAGTGAATGAAATGAGCTACGAAGAGAAGATGGAAGCACCTCAATCTACCCAAACTGACAGGCCACAACGACGTTACCACACGACAGTCTTAGGTCACTGATGAAAAGTCCAGACCAAGGAGGCCAACTGGAAGTTATACAAGAGACGTGTACGAAGGAACGCGAAAAGTATTTCCTGAGCAACACAGTCAAGTCATGCTAGACTCAGGACCATCCACCGAGTAGTACAAAGTATAGTCTTAGGGTCGACTACCAGAAAGACAACAGTGCGACGTGCCAGATGAAAAGGCATCAAACCTGCATCAAAAGGATGATACATTACTGGCCCATCTACCAAGGACGATGGGTATGATGCTAAATAATCCAACTGTAGAATCTCTATCGGGCAAATACAGTAGACCATTTGACCTGAGGAGGACAGAATACTGGATAATCCACAAGGTGGAGGAGGATCCAAAAGCTAATGAGACAAGAGACGCTCCACACGATGGTAATTTGGCCCAGTTAACAGGAGGAGGAGGAAAGTGAAAACTGAATCATCCAGTAGGAGGATCATACTCTTAGGGATGACTGAACACGGGATAATGAGCTCTCTCCAGCTGGGTCATAAAGATCCCCAGATTAGGAATAACGTCACGTGGATCAGTGGTAATTCATCCGGCGACAATGATGCTGAGCTGTCTCTTAAGTATTAGCGCACATTAACACAGACACACACACACA
>JAUTXX010519617.1:0-11491 GCA_032273605.1 Panulirus laevicauda | reverse complement strand
CATTTTTAGTACAGTCATCGCCTCTGTTACCAAAACATCATCGTTACCCATTCATCACCATCACTGCACAGTCATGAATAACACTTCAAAACCAGCAACACCAACATCACATTCATCACCTCCCCAAACATCATCACTTTCACAATCAGTGCCACAATCCGTACCGTCCCTACCATAACCACGTATCAGTAAATCTACAACCATCCCCAACACCTGAACCACTACTATCATGGCCATCACCACAACCATACGGTCACCATTACCACGATCTCCATCAACCCTACAAATAGATCTAACAGTATGACAACCACATCAGCCAGTATTACCACAACCATCACCTCCAACACCATAATCACCCATGTCGCAGCCAGAACTTGTCTCCAAAACACTCCTAGCTACCAACACTACTGCCAGCACCCCCACTACTACCGCTACCATCATGAACATCTCACCATCAAAACCATAACTCAACCACTGCTACCACAACTATATCATGTTTGACTGCACAGCCGTCGATCGCCCATCATCAGCCTGCGCCATCACTATAACCATAGCAACCATCACCAGTACACCCATCACCACCATATCGCTACAGCCATAGCTATCATTACCACTGCTACCATAACCACTTAAAAAGCAGAAACAACCACCACGACTACCCAACCACTACGTCCAATTCCAGTCTTTACTGCCAACAGGAACACCACGATCATCACCCATAGGCTATGGGATGTGTTTGTGCGTGCCTAGTAGATACATTAAGACATGGTGCGTACACATAGTGTTAAGGGATAGAGCAGCATGAGTGTAAAACTCTCTCCCCGAATCATGTAGATGGTACCACATGAGTGCCAGTATTACCGCTTACTCCTCCAAGAACATCACCACTATCGTCAGCCACATGCAGCAGTATCGCTACCATCCCCAGTACCAGACGTAATCGCCACCACCACATTCTGCACCACCACCACCATCAGCGTCATTGCCTCCACTACCACCACCACCACCACCAACACATCACAGTGTAACTAGCCGTAAAAACTGTGGCTACGTGCCGGGCATATTGTGTTGTTGACGTTGGAGCGGTGAGCTGGGGTGTGCAGCTTTTGAATACCGTAATGAATTTTGCCGGCCTGTTTTGTCAGGACAAGAGGAAACCAATTAATACTTAAATGTTATTTCGTGCCATGATAAATGTTAATATCTTTTATTTCCAGCATTCATTAGTTTTTTAGATGCCAACTGTCTCCCATTTTTATACTCAATTGCTACTCTAACATTTTTAAATGTGAGGGTAATGTGTATTTTTTGTGATGTGTAGTTAAGAAAAGAGAATAAGATTAAGTTGACATGTAGTACGTACGAGGTGTGGGAAGTTGGATTGTTAGTATTAGTGGCATACGTGTCCTTAGACAGCTGGGAGAAATGCTTGTTACTGAACATCTTCAGTTGACACCTCCAGCCCCAACCCCTGGTAACGCTTGCCTTCAGCCTTGACCCCGGTTGATGTCCTAACCCCGTCCCCAACTGATGTCCTCGGCCCATCCCCCTCACCTCAGTTTATGCTCTCTGCCCATTGAATGTGGAAGTGGATACGAAGCATTTTTAGCAACGCCCCGTAATTCCACAGTTTATGTGCCCCAGTCACGCCATGAGCAACCGTTGTTGCCATCAGTGGAGCCTACCGAGTGATGGCTTTCTCTGCTGAGCTGCTGGATACAGGGACACAAGCTGTTTGTGAATATATAACTGAGTTGTTTTATATTTCCTCCAAACATGACAGTAATATCACCATCACATTGCTTGGTCTTTGTAGATGCTGCGTGACGCTTTCCTCCTGGCGACCGTTGCTGTGTTGGTGGGCTGCTCCACCGTTCTGCACACACCTACGTTCTTCTACACGCCTGTATTTCGCCAGGCACCCACCATATTCCACACGCCCGTCTCCCTGCTAAGTAATATTCATTATGCTTCAGTTTTTGCAGTTTTGTTAGTAGTATTTTTGATTTATTATAATACGTCATAGTTACGTTTTCATTGTTTCCATAATTAACATGTTTTCACTTTTGTTATTGTATTTGGTGTGTATTTCAGCAATGTGCATTGTGTTTATTATTTACGATATTTTAGTTTCAGTAAAGCTTACAGTGCATGTGTCAGTTGTGTTTAGAGTTTTGCTGTTGGTAATGTTTTGTTAATGTTTGTAATGTTTTAGTTTTAGTATTGATTACTAAATTCCAGTTTTCGTTTGGTTTATAATTTTTTGGCTTTATTATTATATATAAGGTGTTATAGTAATGTTTGTAACATTTGAGTTTGAATAGCGTTTGTGACGGGTATTAGTAATGTTTGAGAATTGTCGTAGTAATGTTTACCTTGTTTTGATAATCCTAATAATGCTTGTTGTAATAGTATTTTTAAAATTGTATTTTTAAGAATGCACATAGCACTGTTGTTATAATTTTTCTCATTCAGTTTTAGTAATGTTTAAAACATCAAGCTTTGATGTTTGCTTTAGTGTTGGTGATGTTTATAGCATCGGTTTTAAGATTGTGTATGTTTGTTTTCAGTAATTTTAATGGGGCCTCCATTTTCATAATGCTCATAATTTAGATTTTAATGATATTCATATTTCAGTTTCAATAATATTTACAAAGCTCAAATATTTGCTTAAAACTTCAGTTTTATTTAGACATGATTAATCATTTTAATTTTGTGCTGATGTTTGTAACATTCCCGTTACAGGTGATTTTTCAAAGTTAGTGATATTTATCATAATGCATTTGTGTTTGTGTGCTGCAGCACAGCAGCTGCGACCGGTGACGGTGGTGTTCCGGGGCCGGGAAGGCAGTTTCCCGTGTCCTGCTGCCGGTTTCTACCAGCATCCTACCAACTGCTCCAGGTTCTACAGGTAGGTCTTCCTACTTTCCCCATAGCTTCTACCAGCATCCCACCAAACTGCTCCAGGTTCTGCAGGTAGGTTTTCCTACTTTCCCCATAGCTTCTACCAGCACCCCCTCCCCCCACCAAACTGCTCCAGGTTCTACAAGTAAGTCTTCCTGCCCCGCCCACGACTTCTATGAGCACCTCACTAATTGTTCCAGGGTCTTCCTACTTATCCGCCCTTTTAGCTTGTTACCAAGTCTTCACCCTGTCACAGCGTTTTCAGCTGGACACAGAACCATCGCCTTGTCACATCACTATCCAACCATCACCTGTTAATCACTGATGCTCTGTAGCATGACTCCTTCCTCTTATGACATACGGCTGAGCTGTATCATGTAACGTCCAGCTACGGTCTTGGTTCTGTAATGCTGGAATTTATGGCTACCTCCAACTTAATTCAACGTTGACCCGTGGCTTCTTTCTTTCATCGTGTGGCATACCACTGAACTGCGGCGTGGGTTTCTGATCCCGTGATGTACTATTGAACTGTACCCTGGCTTTATCAACCTGTGGTGTACTGTTGGGCTTTCTCATGCAATGGTGTACTACTTGGCTTTCTCATGCAATGGTCTACTGTTTGGCTTTCTCATCGTATGGTCTACTGCTTGGCTTTGTCATCCTATGGTGCACTGCTTGGCTTTCTCATCCTGACATATGCTATTGAGCCGCGGCCTGGCTCTTTCATCCTGTGGTGTACTGCATGGCTATCTCATCCTGTGATACACTGCTGAGTTGTATCCTTGTTTCCTCGTGGGATGATGTATTGGGAAGCTGTGGCTTGGCTGGCTCACCCCGAGGTGTATCTGAACATGAACTTCCCGCCAGGTGCGTGGATTACTTGGAGACGGGGAAATACTTCAGCCGCTACGTGTTCGAGTGTCCCACCGGCAACGTTTTTACTGCCGGCGCCAACACATGCGTCCCCGGCAACTGCAACACATCTGTCTCCACCGCCACACTTGACTCCTCCACCCAGCCAACCGACCATACCCCAGATCAATCCACCGTAGCCCCAATCAAGCCAACCACCTTGTTTTCAGTTCCGCCGACCACCGAATTTTCAGTTCCGCCGACCACCGAATTTTCAGTTCCGCCGACCACTGAATTTTCAGTTCCACCGACCACCGACTTCCCAGCTCCGTCGACCACTGAATCTCCGGCAGAAGGTGGTGAGGCGGAGGTGGGCGTCACAGAGCTCCCCGGGCAGGTGGTGAACGTGCCAAACACAACGGTAACTGAAACCTCGACTCCGTCCCCGGTCACACCCACCACGGACGCTCCTACCACTCAGGTAACTTATTCAAGGGCCTCCTGTATCGCTATAGCGTTATTCAAGGGCCTGTATCGCTATAGCGTTATTTGGTGATAATGTCACATACTTCCCGACGGATGTATTTATATGGAAAATGAATGTTATCAATTTTAGCAGTGCTGTCAGACGAACTAACTTTCAATGAATATGGTTGAAAGTCACATATATCGACGTAATATATCATAAGAGCTAATGTGAGTTTGGTGTGCACTTTGCAGTCTTGCACCCCCCAGTACGTGCAACACCCCTCGTACTGCAACGTGTACGTCCAATGCAACAACAGCAAACTCCTTTTCGTATGCCCTCTAGGCACTGCCTTCAACGAGCTGCGTCAGATGTGTAGGATCAGCGCTGCTGGTGAGTCATTCCCCTCTCTGTCCATCCTCCTATTTCTTAAGGTTATAGTAAAATAAAAATAAAAAATCCAGAGCCCTACGGCTGTCCGGGGGGAGACTCGATAACTTCGATTTTGCTTTGTTTCAGTTGACGCCTTGCATCACTGACGTGCATTGTTTTGTCATCATTTGGGAAACAGCTGTTAAGGGTGCTTGTAATGTCTTCTCGAATGTTCAGCGTACATCGATGGGAAGCGGACTAGGCTGCGTGCTACAGTTGAGTATGCATCGGACCTGATCATGCACGAGTTAGGTCGAGTTAGCTTTAAGGAATTACGCTCAGGAGCCTCACTAAAAAGTGGGCATAGTTTCACTAACGAGCGGTTGTTTATTAAGGCAGTTCTGTTGTCTAGTTTTTAGCATTCCACGCGCGCAAGGGCAAAATTCCTTAAGCATTAGGAACCTCTTTCATACAGATGTTGATGGAGTCATAATTGTATTATACGACAGGAGCGAGATCAGTATTTTAGGCTAGGAGAGTGGTTACTGTATTTTGTAGGTGGTGATCATTGTATACTTTGTGCTGGAGAAGTGATCACTGTGTATTTTATGGTAGATAGCTGAACCTTAGATTTTGAGCTGGGAGGGGGATGCGTGCGTATGTCGGGGGTGATTGTTGAATGTCTTTCGCTGGCGTGATTGGTTTTCGTTTTGGGTTTCGGGAGTGAACGCTGTATTATATTTTTGTGCTAGGGAGTGATGGGTGTTTGCCATGTGAAATAAAAATTATAGATTTTTATCGCCTTGGAGAACGAACGAACATTTGTATTGTGCCAGGCTTGAGTCCAGGCGTATGGCATCTGCTAGGAGGAGGAGGGGTGTTCGCTGTGTGCTTGGTGGGCGATGTTTTTGTCATGTGTTAGGAAGCAGATCAGTTAGTCATGTGCTAGGAAGGTGATCAGTCCTTTTCACGTGCTAGGAAGATGTTCACCGTTAGCTTTGTGCCAGGAGGGTGATCAGCCCTTGCCACGGGCTAGGAGGGCGATCAGCGTGTATTACACTTTAGAAGGGTGAAGTTCAGGTCTTGTTACGAAGTGAGTCAGAGCACGGTGGCCACCGTTCATACGAGTATGACCGGTTTTTGATAGATGATTTGATGGCGTTTAAAATTTTTTCAGTGCACGTCGTTCAGCAGTGCTCGCCATGTCTTAGTATAAGTTTTGATTGGAAGCGGAACACCTGCTGCTGCTGTGGTGATATTTGATATGTAGCAGTCGGGTGTTTACCATCTTTTAAAGACTAGTCGTTTAACTGTATATGTACCAGAAGAATGATGTTATATAGTGAATAATTATTTTTTTCTTGCTTGACAGAATTGCTCCCTTTGTTTTGATAAGAGTTTAGCATACGTTCACTGTGATCTGTACTCCGACAGACGAAAGCCTATGTGTTGGGAAGGCCATCCTTGAGGTCAGCTTCTTGAGGACAGAGGTGGTGGACGGCCACATCAGGCTGCCGGAGTCATTTGAGCTGCCGCCCGTGGACACCCTCTCACTGCGGACCGAGGCCAGGCCAGTGGTGGCGTTCCCAAACGTTCCTCACCTGGTTCCACCAGTTGGGTTCTTGCACCATCCTCAGGTTCACCTCCCCAACAGCTTCACTTATCTCTCCCATCGCAGGAAGAGGATCGCATAATGGCCGCTGGACCCCCTTAGATTATTTGAAGTCATAGACAGGCAATGGTAAATGTAGAAAGAAAAATGAAAGAAAACCAAGCTCAGAGTTGGTATCTCAGTGCACTCATTTCTCTTTCTTGAGAAAAGAAAAATATGATTGACATCATGATGATCACAGCTGTGTCTGCCTAGCTCCGGTGTACTGATCATATTATCTTTCTAAGACTGTTCTTGGTGAGCAGACTACAGTTGCAGCATTCTTGAGCCACTAAGTGTTAAAACATGCAGTACAAATAGCCTTTCATCGGAGCTGTTCTCTGTGTTGATGCCTGGACTATGATTTTTTTCCCCATATTGGTATCCTCTCTTTTTATTGTCAGAAGCGTTTTACCTATGGCAGAAGGTAAGCTTTCGAGAACTCATTAACTCACAGCAACTCACTTCTACACCGGTTTAGCCTATCTGAAATTCTGTTCAGTGATACTTATGGTTTGAAAATGTATATACTTTGTACCATCATTATCGAGCTAGTTCAAATATTGAACTCAGGAATCAAGAGAGTGAGTAAGGTTGATTGAAACGCACACTTCAACATTGTTCTGTAATGATATGTTAAGGCTTTCAGGTATTTGAAAGGGGAGCGGATATCACCAGTGTGCATTGATGGGGTTATGGTTATATATTGCTAATACAAGGGTCATGTCAACTTCTGGATGAGTATGAACCAACCAGACTAATATACTGCATCTTCTAAGGAGAAGCTATACTCTTACTGATGACTTAACATGTCTAGATTTGGTTTATAAATCCTTAAACGATCAAAGAAGAAAAAGTACAAAAATTATGGCATTCTAACTAATAAGCATCATTATATATGAAAATAAAGGCTATTATATCCCACTAAGGTAGTGTTATACTCCACCACCAAAACCCTGTACCAACACCGTCTTCTGAAATTTGTCATCTTGCTTACGTCATTGTAAAAGACATCACATGTAGTCTTTATAATTTTTCGAAGACAATCTTGCAAATAAAACTCGGAAAAATTTTTGTCTTCACACCTGTCATGCAGGGCTTGCTGAAGACATTACACATGTCGTCTTCATCACATGTGTAGAAGACAACTGCGTATCTCTTTGGTTTGCTTCTGCGGCCTCGAAGACAGCGTATTCACATCTGTTTCTTTGATTATGGTACATTGAAGACATTCTCAGACTTATGTCACCCTGTTCATGACGACGAAGGTAGTAGCCCTTTCTCACCTGTCATCTTGCTCTGTAGAGCTCTCGAAATCATACCAAGTCTTGTTATCTTGTCCACACCACCCTGGAAACGCTCCTGCCTCTCCCATCGTCTTGTCCAAGGTATTTGGATGACAGCAGGTTCACATGTTTGTTGTTATCCCTTTAAAAAAAAAAAGATTTTCCGAATTCACACATACTGCTTGTGGTGTGCCTTCATCCTTTCCCTGGCACTCACGCTGCAGTCATGCTGCTCAAGGCGCGCCCTCCTTCCTGCCCGGCGGTCATACCGCCGCCATGGTGCTCTTGCCGCTGCCGAAGTGTTTCATGAGCCACATTGCGCCCTTACTCCGCGGCGGCGCTGCGATCACTGTCTTGACGCTATCCTTGCTCGATCCCGATGACCCGGACGACGACGACGAGGAAGACTTCGAAGAAGACGATGAGTTGGAGGATATGGTCGTTAGACGCCGATTTTTGATTGACTCGTGCGGAGCAGGTTGGTCCCGGCCCTGTTTAACAGGTGTGCTGATCTTGTCCACGCCTGCCGCTTTCCTCACCTCTCCCTTGGTACTTTTTAGGTTTTGTCTCCTCAGAGGCGACCTTATGACCATCGAGAGGCTGGGCAGGAATGACCTCTTGGTGGGTGTGCGTGGAGGTGAAGGGGCCACGGACGAAGGCTTCCGCTTCTTATCAGGAGGAGCATGAGGCTCGGGCGTTCGTGAGGTGAAGGAGCAGTGGGAGGAGGTGGGCGAAGCTGGACGAGACCCACTAGGGGAGCTCAGCCCTAACTCTGCCGCTGTGTTGTAGTAAACACCTGTCAATGGTAAAAGAAAAAAAATGTAAAAAGATCTTTTGAAATATGAAATTCGAGTTGTGGTAAATGTTGAGCATTATGTGACATGTACAAACGTACGAAGGAATTATGGAAAAACAGGTGTTTTGGACTTACTATGCCGGGGCGTTCTGGGTGGCGTGACGTCAGGCAGAAGGTGGTGCCAGGGATTGAACAGGCCGGCCCTGAAGTGACTCAGGGACGAGGCAGAACGCGGGAGAGGCTCTGGATGGTAGGTTAGGGGCGAGGGGGCCATAGTCGACTCCTCTGAGTTCGGGAGGTAGGTCCAAGTGCCAGAGTCCAGGGAATCTCGTTTATTGCTGAGAGCGGAAGGATGGAGGCGCTGAGGGTGGCACTGAGCTGGCATTGGCCGAGGTTGCCGTCTCTTCCTAGCGTTGGAAAGTTCAGGTTCACTACAGTAATCCATAGAAGACATGTCCGACTCTCTGTACTCTTTTGGCAAGTCTGGAAGCTCAGGTTGACTGGATATCCAGTCTGGTTGCCCATGCGTTAAACCATATTCCTTTAAGTCTTCGTAGACGTTTCCGGAACGATCACAGATGTGAGACTTCACACAAGCAGAGTATTGCTTGAAGGTAGCATCTTCAAGTGACTTGGGACATTTCACCTGCGCCAGGAGGACCTCTGGATCGTAGCAGAACTTCGAAGAGGGACATTTGTGGAATTTAGAAAGACGATTACTCAGAGCGTCTTCTTTGTTTCTGTTTCTGATGCTTTCCTCTGCACTCTTCTTGGCTTGCCAGTGATCCCAGTAAGTTTCATGGAAGTCTATGCAACTCTCACTCTGCTGGACTCCTGCGTTGTAATCTCTCCCAAGAATAGATTGCATTAAGCGCATTTCCATGTAGTCGGAAATATCTGAAGCTTGTGACAGTCTCTTCTCCAGGGCTGAAGGTCTTCGGAATGTCCTGATGGGGCTTCTGCCGTATCCATAAACCAGCGGCCGCTTCAGCGTCTCCATGGGCTTCACATCACAGTCGATATCGATGAAATCATCATCGTCATCATCGTCAATTGTGGCTTTTGTGTCATTCATCACTTTGTGGAGAGCGTCATCAGACCGGTATTGGAGCATCGAGGGAATGCCTCTGTCGAGTCTACCCTCTCGTTCTTCACTCTGATCGCCGGATCTCTCCTCCGGAAAGTCGTAGTCATCTTTTTCGTAATATTTTTCGTCAAAACGCACACTACTGCTGCTGGCAGACAATGAACGTGAACCACATCCAGTGTTTCTTGCGGGAAACTCAACGCTTCCAATGCTGTCTTTGTCTGGAGAACAACTTAACGTGGTTTGTTTTGATTTACATTCTTCTTTCTCTGTTGCATTTTCAGTCAAGTCAAGATTGCACTGATCGTGTTCCTTAATATTTACAACACTGAACCCATTTTCACTTAAGTCTTCACAGTCAACAGTTAAATCCAGAGACAATATACAAACTGATGTGTAATCCACACTGCTCTCAGGGGAAGTGACGTCACCTCCACCCATTTCTTCAGGCGGGTTTGTCCGTCTATCGTCGAGGAGTTCCTGGGGCAGAGGAGGGAGTGTTGGGGAGGTGGGGGAGTTCGTGGTGCCGGCAGAAGACAACACCTGCCCTCTCCTTCCTGCCTCGCATGTTTCTTGTCTGTCGTCCGTGGATGAAAGCTGCGAACGTAACCTCAGTTCTGGGCATGCATTAGGTAGCTGCTGGCACGTTTCCTGGTCAGACCCAGCCTTTACTCCCACCGAACAAGCCTCCTGTTTAGATAGAACGTTTGGCACTTGTATGAGCGTCTCTTCTCTTGGGTCACCGGTGAGCCCCTGTAACTGAATTTCTTGCCTGAGGTCGGTGGCAGGTATTTGTGGGCAAGTCTCGTGCTCCGGACCAATGGTTGGCGCTCGTGAGGATATCTCTTGCTTACATGCAAGAGTTTGTATCCGTGAGCACGTCTGCCTTTCACTTTCAGGACAAACATTTGGCAGCTGTGAGCGTGCCTCTTGCTTCGAACCAGTGGTGGGTAGAAGTGAGCTTTTCTCGTGTTTAAGCTTTATGTTTGATAGCTGTGAGCACGTCTCTTGCGTAGGGCCGACTGGGGGTGTCTGTTGAGGCGTCTCTTGTTCGGAGCTAGATGTGGGTTTCTTTGCGGATGGGTCTTGCCTGAGGCCAGCTGTGGGTATCTTTGTAGGTATTACTTGTTTGTGGGCAGCAATGGGCGTCTGTCTAGCTGTCTCTTGCTTGTGGCCACCTTTTGGTATCCGTAATGGTAACCCTTGTCTGTGACTAGAATTGGGCGTCTGTCGGGGTGTTTCTGATGTGTCGCCAGCCGTAGTGGTCTGCCGAGGTGTCTCTTGTCTGTGACCGTCTTTGAGTACCCGTGAAGGTGGTAGCCCTTGCTTCTGACCAGCTGTGGTCGTCTGCTGGGGTATCTCTTGTGTGTGAGCAGCGGCGGGGTTCTGTTTGAGTGTGTTTGGTTTGTGGGTAGCGGTGGGGATCTGATGGAGTGTGTCTGGTTTATAGGTAACAGATGGGATCTGTCGGTGTGTGTCCGTTTTGTGGACAGCTGAGGGCGCCTGGAAGGGTGTCTCTTGTGTTGAGGCGACGGTGGAGAGGTGACGGCGCGGGGCGGGGCTGGCGGCGGGACGTGGTATTCCGGTGGAGTGTTGGGAGGCGGCGCAGGGGGCGGGGAGCTGCGGCAGACCCTGGCACTGGTAGGATGGATGGCTGGTCCCCACACCTGCCGGAGGGACAATGACTCATATGAGGTATTCCCATTACTCATCATAACAAAGAGTGCACAAATTCTGTATAAAAACTACTCTGAAGAATTAAATACCTCGTAGAATAGAGAAGGTTATTCAAGAGTTAAGGATGCCAAGTACGATATAGAATACAGAATGAAAGAAGATGAATATATGGAGAGATGAAGATTTGTGAAATACAACTGCCAAGTGGTGTTCAGTGCTCGGATCTTATTTCATTTGTTCAACACTGCCTGAAGCAAGTAGCGCTTGGTAATGTTAAGCAAGGGGTTCTTTAATAACTCCCAAGCCTCTTGCTAATGGTTTTAGATAGAGGCACCAGCTATCCCAAGACAGGATAATACGTTGTCCGTCTGCTGGGGAGGTTGGGGGGGGGGGGGGGGTG
>JAUTXX010519606.1:0-11492 GCA_032273605.1 Panulirus laevicauda | reverse complement strand
TGTGGTTTCGGTGCATTATACATGAGAGCTAGAGATTGCATGTGAATGAATGTGGCCTTTGTTGTCTCTTCCTAGTGCTACCTCGCATGCGTGCGGGGGAGGGGTTTGTCATTTCATGTGTGGCGGGGTGGCAACAGGAATAAATAAAGGCAGCAAGTATGAATTATGTACATGTGAATATATGTATATGTCTGTGGATGTATATATATGTATACGTTGAAATGTATAGGAATGTATATGTGCGTGTGGACGTGTATGTATATACATGTGTATGTGGGTGGGTTGGACCATTCTTTCGTCTGTTTCCTTGTGCTACCTCACTAACGCGGGAGACAGCGACAAAGTATAATAAATAAATAAATAATTTTTTTTCAGATATACTCGCCTTATCCAACACTGGCGAGGTAGCGTTAAGAACAGAGGTCTGAGCCTTAGAGGGAATATCTTCACTTGGCCCCTTTCTCTGTTCCTTCTTTTGAAAAATTAAAAACCCCATCCAACTTGTTTCAGCTGGGCACTGTTTATGGGTAAATGGCTAAATGCCGGTTCACAGATTTTTTCTCTTATCATTTCTTTATAGTAGCTGACATGGTAGAGGCAAAAGCATGCTCCAGTTATGACAATCTTAGATAAAAGGTAAGATATTAGGTATAATAAGAAAGGGAGCAGAGAGGATCAATTTGAACTCCTTAGGTGTTTATGCACCCAGTTGTCAAAGATGAAAAGGTTATAGGTAGGGAGAATAACAAAACACCATCATCAATGTATATGGAAAGAAAGAGGTGTAATGATGGCCAATCCTCATGTGGCTGGTTTCTAGACATATACCGTGGGAAGAAGTAACCTGATGTAAGCTACAGGTCCTGGTCACAGGGACTGGGGCACACAGCGGAGTGAAAATGTGTGGATTTTTCCCATTTTCTAAATACCAATTATCAAGTAAATACTAGGGGCAATAATGGCTACTAGCTGACTTCCTTGAATCAGATAAAGATCTTTATGTACAATTTGTCCTTATGGTACTCTAAAGCTCTTCCAAAAATTATAGAAATTACTACAATTTCTGCACTATAGAATTAAAAAACATTGCCTATACCTATCAAGTGGAATGGTGAGATACTAATTTGTTGACTAAAATGTCCAAGAAAAATACAATGTTCTCCCCCAATATCCCATTATCCCCCATTAGCTTCATGCAGCACCCAAAGTCAACCAAGCTACATTCTTAATGGTACAAGGAATGATCTAAAATAGAAAATGTACTTACCTAGGTTCAAGGTGACTGGATGTAGCATTTTGACTCAGGATGGAGGAGAGTGGGCACTGGTACCCATTTTCTGACCAGTAAGTACTGTTCATAGCAGTGTTGCCATCTTGTTCAATGACTCTGCAGTTCTGTAATCCCAAGTGAAAATTAATCATATTGAGATTAAGCTCATCATAACACAGCTTAAAAAACAGTATTATAAATTCCCCTAAAACCAACATGGATAAAGAAATATTCAGTAGGTTGTTCATGCCCTCCATAAAACTAAAGCTGGAATATGCTTCTCAAGTTTGTTCACTACACTTAAAGAAACACAAAGCACCAATATGGAAGGTCCAGAGGAGGAAAACAAAGATGGTACCAGAAGTAAGGAAGCCGAGTTACAGACAAAAGTCAGATGCCTTAAATTTGCCACCATGGAAAAGAGAAGAGTGAGCAGCACCCTTATCACATAATTCTTAAACCAGACTGATGAAGCAGACAGTGAAGTTCTTCAAAAGGTGCAATGACAGAACAAAGAGAGAATTGCATGAAATTAGAGAAGAAACTAAAAAAAAAGATGTAAAGGAGTCCTTTTTAAGTACAAGAGTGGCAGGTGAATGGAACAGACTAAATGAGGAAAAATAAATACAGATATCATGAAGTTTAAAAAGTATAATATTAGAGTAAGTTCAAGAGATAGGGCCCAAAAAAATCAAATATCTCTCTTGTACATTAAAAACAGGTAATCACTACAGCAATAAGAGAGCATTTCCTGTGCGATGGATGGTAACTGTTAAACAAATGCATCTATACTTCCAAGGATAAAAATCTCACATCTCAGTATCATACACTAAACATTTATGGATACAGATTCATTACGATTTGGATATGAGTTCATATCACCAAAACCTGTTTCTGTTAAAGGGTCCATATATGAGTGTCATAACAAAGTATCAACCATTTGCTGAAAGCTGAAGCACAAAAAAGAAACATTTAGTTTTCAAATGTAACAAGTCTCTAAAATTACCTGGGAATTGATGGATGTAGTATATGTATAGGGATCCATTATAAGGAACTCTGGAAAGATCAAGTGGTCCCGTCTTTTCACTGCAGACCCATTTTCCAACCATACGGTGCGTTTGATGTGAAAACACAGACAATCTGGAAGCTGATATTGTAAAGAATTATACACATTCCAAAGTCATTTTGTTCAAATTGAAAAAATAATAAAAAAGCCACTCACATTGTATAGTTTCAAGACACGAATACCTGAAATATATAGGTGTTACTGAATTCTGCCTACAAATGGCTACACCACAGGTGAAAAGTTACATTTGATTTGTATGTTTCATCATCAACAGGCAGAGAGTGGTACAGTCCTACCAAAGATTTTCTTGCTCCAAAGAAGCCCATTTCCACACCTATGTGGAGTGCAGCATTAAAGCAGTTGAATTCCGATAAGAGGGATACTAGGGTCACATAATGATATATCAAGATACATTATTACAATGCCAAAATTGTTTCAATTCTGAAATTGCCATTTGACTTCTCTATAAAGTTTGCTGGTAAATTCAGTAGAATGGATCAGTTCCATCCACTGCAATATGACTCTTACAAGGTGTGGAATGACTTTTTCAAAACCTACTCATAAGACCAGCCTTTTTATGTTTTAAAGCTGGAGCACAATCTTATCTAGAAATTGGTGCCCCAGCTATGACTGACCCAGCCTATATATTGTTTGTGCATCGTTCAGATCCAGCAGTCAAAGAAGAGTCTGTTTCAGAGATTTCTGATGAAATGTCAACCTACATGACAAATAATTTTCCCTTTTGATCTCTACAACACAGTCTATTCTTGGTCTATCTTTACAACTGTGGTTCTTTCACCTTACGCAATCTTTGGCCTGAGCCTACAATACGAATCTGACTGGTTAAACATTCTATCTTCCTTTGAAGTGACCTCTGAAGAGTCTACTTTAATCTTTCCACTGTGTAAAGCAACATTTTCCTGTATACAGCAATTCTGCTCAATGGCCATGAGAAATGTTTCTCTCTTCTGCTATTTATCTATCTATTTCTCTAATGTCTGTTCCCTTTGGAAACTCTTTCAAAGGGGTGGCCACAGCAAAATGTCTCCACATCTGATGAACTCCAGTGCTGCTTCTTAGCCTTCAGTGCTTCACCCTTTCTAGGCCACTAGCAGATGGCAAAAACCTAGTGTTGGGTTTCCAGAGGCTCCTATCAAACATCCCTTCTCACTACTTCTACCCTATGTTCCAACATCCTATTTCTAAATAATACTCCTGCCTATTGTTCCTATCTACTACTTCAACCCAATGTTTCTATCAAATGCTCTTGCCTAATGTTCCCATCTATTACTTGTATCTATTGCTTCTTTCCACCTATTACTTGTATCTATTGCTTCTTCCCACCTATTACTTGTATCTATCACTTCTATCATTTTACCACAAGGCAGGGCTAGCAAACAGTGCTCGCCAGAGGAAAATCTAGAGTTAAGAAGAATGAGTTGTGAGAGTTGCGTTGTCAAGTAAAAGGGAAATGAGATTGTATGTTTGTAAACAGAAGGCTAGCAGTCACATGTAGGTGAAGCAGAAAAATAAGGACATCTACCTGAGGCAAAAGGAGTGCAACTTGACAACCACTGAAGTGCTGGCTCACTAAGCAGCAGTCACGAACCCTCCTAATAACCAGGAGGATAGTACCAGAAATATACCTCCCTGTTTGGTGGCTGAGTACCAACTAATACCTACCCTCTTCTACAGTGAGCATTAACTCTGATCATGGATTGACAGCCCAACATCATGGGAGGTAATCACAAAGGTAAAAATGAAAATGTATTTGATACACTGCTTCCATTAAATCCATCCACAAAGATATGACTGCTGTGTATTTTCTTTGTTTAAACTATAAACATAAGTTTTCAAACAACATCAACATATATGCAATATGTGTGCTGTACATAAAGTGACAAACCTGATTATAAGGATGTTGAACCCGATAAAGGTTTACAGGTTACATTTTACATTCAGACTGATTTGTTTTACAGCTTTTTCAGTAGTTCTGGCCTTATCTGAACTACCTACATCACTTTATAAACACATTTTCAAACTTATAAAACTTTTTTTCACGACTTTTACATAAATCACAACAATCTCTTTCTAACATAACCTTTTCATAGCTTGATGACTTCATGGAACTCTTTAGGAAATGATTGGGAAATCTAATTACATGGTCAAAGGGTTAAGGACTAAAAGAATCTGACCATCCTGGCCCAATCCTTTAGAAATATTTCATTTTCAATACAGTAAAACTCTAAATGCAAGGAAAAGCACTATCAAGACTTCTAACATCTTTCAATAATTGACAAACAAGTTACAAAATCTCTCATGTTGTACAAAGTTTTCTTCAGCTCACAGGAATTCCTTTGCCTTCTTGCTTTGGAAAACCACTTTACCAGGGATTTAGAGCTTCTCCCAGAGCTTAATATCACCAGCCTTTGGTATGAGGATTCTAACATGCAACTCTTCCTAATCCAGACTTTACTGCTTCTTTTCATTAGCTTGAAAGCTGACCCCAGTGTGCAAAAATGTTCCAATTCACCCTATTCTGTGCATGCTCAAGCCCCAATTACTCTAAATCTTTCACTCCATCCATCCACCTCCAATTTGGTCTCTTTGTTCCTTCCACTTCGGATGTATATCCTCTTTGTCAACCTTTCCTCACTCCTCTCCATATGTAAATAATATATTTTATGATAAAAGCTTTCCTCTAAGATATAACTTTGATGTCCATCAATGACATACTAACAAACCATACATGCAACTATGTTGAGTAGGGTCCATGTAACTCTTATAATACAAGGTCAAAGGCATATTTGACGAATTTCAACATTTTCTGAGAGACTAAAGGGTACAGATCATCAGAGCATATCTTAGCATCATGGCCTATCTCAAAATCAAGATGTATCTATCCTGATTATGAGACATGGGTAGGTCAATGGATTAGGAGAAAGAAGTGAGGGAAAATGAATGTACACAAAATACAGGAAACTGCAGTAAATGAAAGGAAGAAGAGGTTGAAAGCTTACAAGAAGAAGGAATCAATCAAATACATTTTGCCTAATGGGAATACTGGAGTAAAGTTATCAATATGTACAGGACCAACCTACATCTATATAAGAGTATGAAAAAGAAAATAATGCACTTACTTTTCCAATTGTCAGTTGCTTAGTAAATGTAGTCTTAACATTGGAACCAGCTTTCTTTGTACACCCATCACAGGTTACATCTGTTACTTTCTCCTGCATAATGTATGAATCCAGGAGTTCTTGCAATGTAACTTCTTCCCATGGAAACGATGGTAGTGAAAGAGAGAGTGACTCAAAACTTGTCCACTGTGCTGGATTCTGAAAAATATTCCTATTCTAAGAATGTCAATTATCACATCTACAGTGTGCTTAAACTATCTGAAGAATTACCAAAACTACACAAGCTAGAATTACCAAACTAATACATCTTATGTGATTTTTCTGGTAGACTGTACAACACAGCATACATAAGTACAGAACATAAAGAGGTTAAGAGAGTAATATATACAGCACATACATAATAAACCAAAGAATAGCCTTTGGGGCTTGGTGTGTAAGACAGACTCTCGTTTCAGCAAAATATATATGACAACCATTACACAAGTCTGTGAATGAGGCCATTGTTCATTAGTTCCAAGCACTACTTTACCAAAGCAGAGGAGGTAATGTGGCAAAAAATATAGATGTTTACATATCAGAGACTGAGTAAAGTGAGGCATAAGGTGAAGATAAATGAAGCAAGGGGAGTGACAAAGAAAGGAAGGTATTGAGGAAAGCAGTGCTTACATATACAGTGAAAAAGTGTGGTATTAAGATGTTGAATGCAGGTGTATGAGAATGAGTACTGGGTAGTGGAAGGAAGAAAATGAATAAGTTATTTTGCCAGTGGAAGAGAAAATATACAGGTATGAATGGCATCTGCAAGGAAATAAGTGTATGTAACCAGGAGGTGTAAAAGAGAAAGCAGCATATCAAGAGGGTGGTACAGAAGCTGAAAAAGTAAACAAATGAGAGATGGAGTTAAAGAGTATCAGCAAACTTCAGAGGAATGAAGAAACGTTTTGGAAGGACAAAAAGTTTATGGAGAGAACAGATGGGAGTGTCAGTAACAGAAATAAGTGGGAAAGTGGTTACAGAAAAGAGGACATTGCATGGAAGAGGGTGATTGTGTTGGAAATGAAAATGTTGAGGGTAGTATGTGTTAACAAGAGGGTTTACTGAGTAAGAAATGATAGGTGAGGGAAGGTTAAGAAGAGCATACCTGATATAGCTAAAGAGGGTGTGCTAAATGATTTGGACATATGGAGAGATTGATTAAGGTGAGGCTGACAGAGAATGTGTGTGTCAGAAGTGGAGGGGAGAAGGAGAAGGGGGAGACCACATGAGAGATGGAAGGACAGAGCGATAAAGATTTTTAGCACTTAGGGCCACAAGATTCAGAAGAGTGAAAGGCAGGCACAGGTATAAAGTGGACTGAACCAGGGCATATGAAGTGTCCAAAATTACATAAATGGCCAATGAACACTAAGGTATGCTTACATGAAAAATATACATGCACACTAAACAATAAATAGAGAGAGAGCATTAATAGAAATATCATTTGACAGAGATGGTTAGAAGATGACTCCCCATAACAATATAACTCCCCAACAAAAATACTGATAAGTAATCAAAAGACTGGATGTTTGGTGCTGTTCAAATTCATTTTTTTTTCAAATAAGCCTTTTTACTGATGGTATATTTCTGAATGACATTCATATTGTAATCTAACTGATGCACTAGCATTATACTTTTTAGGTGTATTTCCATGTACATTAAAAGAATCATTAACACAAATTTTCAAGCATGAAAGATGCAACATTTAATTTCTGAATTCTTTCTTGCTTACTTAATCTATCAACACTTTCTGTACACACTCAGATTACTGTGACTGCTCTTGTAACTCTAATCATTTTCTTGTATTTTCTTTAAATATAAAAACCTTCATACATTATAACCAAAAAACCATGCAGACTTCCTTATAATATACACCTGAAGCATTATATATGGGTTCTTTGCCATTAACTCGCATAAAGATACACAACAGACATAGTTGAGGATGGCTACCTGCAGTGCCCTACTGTGGAAGTGGGAGACATCACAAAAGATGCAAAGATATACTTAACAATAATGCTTACCTTATGTCCACATAGGGTGCACTGAAGCTGACTGGCCAAGTATCCCCGGAAAGGACTATCAGGCTGATCACTGTGGATCTTCCAGTAGGAATTCTCTGTGCCCTGAGTCTTTGTTAGAGCAGCACCTGTATATGATTTCTTGCTAGCCTTATTTCCATACGCTATGTCTCTATCGTTTCCATTATCATCACAATCTGAAAACATATTCTTAGCAACTTCTCCATTGGATCTGTGTTCTTTAGAGTTTTCATAATGAATATCATCACACACAGAAGTACTATCAAAAGTCTTTTCTATGTATAATGTATCACCATTTATACTCACTAACTGTTCTTTGCTCTGCTGTGCTTCACAGTCCTGATGAGATTTAACAATAAAGCTATCCTCACAACCTTTGTTATCACAAATCTGATTGTCTGAATCAATTTCAGATGATGAACCTCTCATAATTTGGCTGCTATTGCACTCTGAGAGAGTTTCTGTGCCACTAACACTAGCCATGTGTGATTCATCACATCTACCTTCTACAAGAAACCCATTTACTTTAGAAAAGATATTGTTCCGTTCTTTAACCATATTTGCATTATTTTTCATAAATATTTTCTTCTTTATTCCACATTTTTTTCCCTTGACACTAATACCTCCAACAGTCTGTTCCCAAACATTAGCTTTTAAGACCACTCCGTCTTTTAGAGAATTCATGCAGTTGACATCAATCCATGAGACATCCAGAAGTGAAGGTACACTGGTAGCATTCATCAGCTCATCATCAATAGTAGCAGTGAGCACATGGAAAAGCTCGTGTGTGTCTTGTTCCTCTGAAGAAATAACCCAACCATGACCCCTTAGAGCACTCAGCACCTCACCTGCACAGGCATTACCTCCAAGGCTCCTTTCATTATTAAGTACTGCAAAAGAAAAAATATGAATAATCTGTATACATCTTAGCATATATATAAAGACAGAAAAGAGCAAACAATATGAGTGAGAAAATGCTGATGAAAATAAGCAAGCATGGATGAGAGATGTGTGTGATGAAATGCCCAGAGAGATTGAGTGCAAAATGACAAAACGTGAAAGTAAACAAAGTTAGCAGAGTGGGTGAGGAATGGGAGGCACCTAGGAAGGAAGTGCTATCATGTTCAGGAGAACTATGTAGTATGAGGTAAGAGGAAGGTGGGCAGGATGCAACAGGTAGTGTTTGGTGGGAAGCAAAATAAAGTTGCTAGTGGGGAAAAAAAAAAGTGTAGAGGCAATACTTATGATTATAAGGAAGGAGTGCAAAAGAATGGGAGATGTACTAGAGAATGTAGCAGCAGGTCAAGAGGAAGATCCAAGGGCTGTAAAAGAGTTGGGGTGAGTATTAACAAACTTCAGGAAAAATAAGATGTTCTGGAAGGAAGTTGATAGTGTGACAAAAACAAGAGGCAAATGAGAACATCAGTAAAGAGGGCTAGAGAGGTGTTGGTTACAGACAGATAAGATGATGAGATGGATTGAGTATTTTGAGGGACTGATGAATGTGTTTGATATCAGGGTGGCATATGTAAGGTGTTTGGGTTAGGGAGGTATGCAAAGTGAGTCATGGCAAGTGGTTTTGTTAAGAAAAAATAGGGGGAGAAAGCCTTGTGTAAGATGATACATGGCAAAACAACAGATGAATTTCTTCAGGAAAGAGGTAACTGTGTTGCTGATCGGTTAGTTAAGATTTTCAAGGCATGTAAGAATTATGGTGTGGGGCTAGAGAATTGGCAGAATGCACGTACTGTGCTATTGTAAAGAGGCACAGGGAAAAAGGAGTGTGTTTGATTTACAGAGGTGTATATTTGTTGAGTGTACCTGGTAAGCTGTATGGTTGATTAGTGATTGAAAGTGTGGTGGCAAGTACAGAGCATCAGTCTCGGGAGTATCATTTCAGGTATTGCAGAGGATGTGTGGGTCAGGTCTTTTGCAATGAAGAATGTGTGAGAAATACTTATAGAAAGAAAAGGATCTGTAGGTTGTATATGACTGAGTTGACACAGATGGTTTGAGGAAGGTTTTATGAATATATGGTGTGAGAGTAAAACTACAAGAAGCAATGAGGAGTTTTCATCATGAGATTATGGTTTGTCTATGAGCTGACAGAGAGGAGGGTGAGAAGCTCTAGGTGTAGGTGGGTCTGTGGCACAGGTATGGATGTCACCATGGTTGTTCAATTTGTTTATGGATGGGGTGGTGAGGAACATAAATGTAAGGGTCTTGAAGAGAAGGGTAAGTTTCAGTCTGGTGGGGAAGAGGGTTCCAGGTGAGTTAGTCATCTGTTGTTTGCTGATGATACAGCACTAGTGGCAGATTCGAGTGAGAAATTACAGTGGGTGTCTGAGTTTGGGAACACATGTGAAAGGAAAGTTGAGGGTACATGTGAATAAAAGCAAAGCTATTAGGTTTAACAGGGCAGGAAGACTAGTTTGTTGGTGGGGTGAGTCTGAATGTAGAAAATTTGGAGGAACTGAGGTGCTTTCAATACCTGGGAGTAGACATGGAAGCGAAGGAGAGTCAGAGTACATGAAAGGGTGAAAGTTCTGGGAGGACTGAGAAAAGTGTGAAAAGAGACATCAATATCTGGGAGGGTGAAAGTGGGTGTTTGAAAGTACTGTAGTACCAGCAATGTTGTATGGACATGAGGCTTGGGCTATAGATGAGACTCTACGAAGGAGGATGCATATGCTGGAAATGAGATTTTTTGAGGCTAATATGTCACTCGTGGAGGATTAATCAAGTAAGTAACGATACAGTAAGATAGAGAGAGGTGGAAATAAGAAAGAGTACATCAGAGAGAGCTGAAGACAGCGTGGTGAAATGGTCTGAAAAAACAGAGAGTGAAATGGTCTGAAGAAACAGAGAATGAGTGAGGAGAGGTTGAGAAATGAGGATATGTGTATCAGAAGAGGCAAGGACACAGAGAAGAAGACCAAATTGGAGATAAATGGATGGCCTGAACATGTAGGAGGGTTACAGATGTGCATGGGATAATAAATTGGAATGATGTAAACAGGGAGCAACATGCTGTCAGTGTACTGACAGTGGACTGGCTATGGACAGGAGACTATGGCTATGGCTATGACAGGTATGAAATGAATGAATATTCCTTAAGCTACCTTGCTAATAAGGAAAATGGAAAATAAGTATGAAAGAAAAGAGAGAAAATATGCAGTAGGTAAGTATTTACTGTCAAGTCCAAAGGGGAGGATGAATGGGTGGATTAGATGAGGGATGATTACCACACCAAGGATTCAAACTTAAAAAGGCCACTGCTTATTATTCACGATCAGCAATGATGTCACAGAGGCCCTTGAACCTGATCTGTAAGAGTCAATTCATAGGCTGAAGGTGAAGAGGGTCTATGGAAGATGAGGGTGTAGTGATAACAGCCTTTAACCTGAGCCATAAGGCCAATGGTGTGGAGAGTGTGCCTAAGATGACTGTCATGAAGATGGCCTCTGCTGTGACCTGAAACGAGCAGGACAAAGACCAGTGATATTAGGGATGTAGTGAAGATAAAGGTGTTAAGAAGATAATGTGGTTGTAAAGACAGCCTTTGATCCAACCCCCCAAGAGTGAGGTGAATCTAGGTTTACTACAGTTATGGTGAAAGTATATTTAGTGGTGTCTCCCTCCATAAAGAACATAATGGTGAGTTTTGGTGCCAAAAGGAAACACAAATGCTGGCATTTCAAAGTAAAACTCTTTCCTTAATGGCTTCGATGATGCTAACATGGATAGTTTTTCAAAATGGGTAGGAATTAATTTGAGGGCATAACGAAGAACTGATCAGAAATAAAACTGAGAAGGAATATGTTTACAGAAATTAAATATCAAGTGAGAGCAGAAGAGGGTGTGTTGAAATGGTTTGGTCACATGGAGAGAATGAGTGAGGAAAGACTGACCAAGAGGATATATGTGTCAGAGGTGGAGGG
>JAUTXX010519584.1:0-11493 GCA_032273605.1 Panulirus laevicauda | reverse complement strand
ATTTTTCCATGCCTCCCTAGCAGTGGGATAGACCTCTGTAAGCTGTTAATGGTATGATAAGTCATCTGTATATTTAAACAGAAGCAGAAAAAGCTAATATATCAATTTGTTGGCTGCCATTTATGGGTTAATGTGTTACCCTCTTAATCATTTATGAGTTACTCATTATTGCAGGATAAGTAGAAGGGGTGAAAAGTACTTTTTATATTTCTCCTATTCCATATTATGTGTGCCCCATCATATGATATGAATTTCATTTATGTTTGAAAGTGTATGTTCATGAAAGAATGATTTTTTTTAATGTATTTTGGACAAACTCATTAACAGCTTGTTTCAATTTTAGATATAATCAAAATTTTCAGCCCTGGAAATTTCCTCAGAGTTATCAAGTTTTTTTTGTAAAAGGGGAAACTGGGGTAAAAATAAAAAGAGAAGTTGGAAATTATATGCTGTCTTAGGACCAGTTATCCCCAATTGTTTTAACTTTTACAGGAATGTGACCTGAAAATTTTTGAGATGCCCTTGGGCCAGGGAGTATTAAGAATTTCAAATGTATATTTTAATTATCAGTGAATAGGGAGTATCAAGAGAAGTTGGAAAAGAAAATCTAGTAAGTTACCTATATTTGTTGCTTTATAAACATTTAGATTTGGCACTTTTGCATTACTTATCAACGATTACTGATATGCAAAGAACTTGTCCCCAGCAGTAACTGTTTGTCATCCACCAAATCATTATCAACATTATTAGAGTCAAAAACACAATTGCTAATGAGCTAATGATTGACATGGGGCGTACCAAACATGCATCCCAAGGCTGTACTTTCCCCTATCGTATTATATTGGTAATTTAGGCATTAGAATTTTTTCTTGGTGCTAATTTTAGTTGCTTGTGACATAGTGCATCTTTGTATTCGATAAAGCATGCTTTCCAGTCAACTTTGTAGGATGGTGGGAAAAGGTAGCCTGTATGAATGCAGATTGGTTCCTTGTTGGGTAAGACAGTATGGTATATGACTGACTAACATGCAATACTCAACAAGCTGAGGCATCACATGATTACTGTGTGGTGGGCCATTTTGTTAACAGTTTCTTTCCATATGCTTTGAAACTTTGGAAGTCTCTACCCTCTCATGTCTTACCCAATATTTATGACCTGGTACATTTTAAAATACAGTTTTTTCTACTTAACACAATTGTTAAAAACTTACCCTTGTCTCCTCTTTATCCCTTTCATAAACCTCTATATTTCAATTAAGGCCCAACCTTGATGTGGACTTCAGTTCGTAAATGGAGCTTCCAACATAAAGAGAAAAAGGAAAAAAAATTCATTTCACTGGCATATATTTCTCACCTTGTTTATGTTTATAGAGTACTGTAACAGTAGGCAAGGTCCCTGAGCTAACAAACCCATATTTCCTGGAAGGGTATACCCTGAGGTAAGTGAGTAATGGCAAATTCTTAGGAAAATAAGGAACTACTGATTTAACTTAGATTGGATATAAAAGTAAGTGAATATTACTAATTTTTTAATTGATAAACTTTTACAGGTAGATATGGAAGACAGTGATTCATCTAAAGTATTGCCAGGGCAAATGGCTTTGCAGGTGGCTAAACGCTTACCTGGAAAAATGGCCCTGCAAGTAGCTAAACAAAATGAGGAGGTCTTTAAAAAACCCATTCAACAAGCACCTCGTAAAAGGAAAAAAGTCTTGGACGAAGAAACTTATTTAAAAGTGAGTGTTTTCTTGTATTGTTTATTGAATGATAATTAACTGATATGTAACTCTACTCATGTTGCCATCTCCATGTCATAATTTGAAATATGTGTCATTTTTAGGTCATAGAAAAATTGTCCTTGCTAATTTCTTTGTTGTTTTGGAAGATATATGCTGATATTTAAGTTGACATGCAGGTCATTAGTCACATGGAAGTGGTTGTGATGAAAGATTTGACCTTACTACATGAAGATTTTACGTTATCCAGTTCTTTGGGTATCATTTTCAAGAATACCATTTTCAGTAGGAAGTTCATTAGAAGACAAGTGGCTCTTTATTCAAAACTGTCTCTCATGTGAGTTATCTGCATTTTATGATAAAGGAATTTTATCTGTAAACGCTATCATCACCAAGCAAAAAAAAAACTATGCTTACAAAGTAGATATATCTAGCAAACATGAAGATTTATTTTATTCACATACACTTTTTAGTTATTTAGTGGAGTGTGTCATCTAGTCATAAAGGGGATGGGGAAGTTCTATCTTTCCTTGTCAATGAAATTCAGTCAAAGACAACTTGCTTTATCACCTCACCCTCTCTCACTCCTCAGTTTTGGCCCATTTATTTGCCTCAATGTTGCTTCTGTTTCTTTTCTATGTCCCTATATTATCAGTGATTCACTCCCAGTTTAATGGGGTAAATCAGGTACTCACAGCTTCCACATCACAGACTGATTTTATCATGAACTCCACTCCTGTAATTGAATACAGAAATGTAACTTTTGTGAGGCATCACTGGACTCCACCTCATTTGGTTGCATTGTGAGTGAAAAGTCAGCTCTGATGGGGTTGTATTATCGGAGTGCAATCTTGTTAAAGAGCTCCTCACTCCAAAGGAGTCCATCCTTTCCTTGCTACTGATGGTAGCACAACTTTGAAGCTGCAGAAACCCATGGAAAAGGGATACGTGATAAAAGATATGATAATAATTATTGTAATGATAATTAGCAACAGTAATACAGGTAATGAAAAATATAAATAAGGATAATATTGGTAATAACAATGATAATGATAATGCTTTCTGTGAAATTGATATTGCAGAAGTGAGGTACCTAACCCCCACCTGGCAGGCTGGCAGAGTCGGAACAACCAATTCCCATTAAGAGATTTACTACCCTTCACATTAATATCCATTTATAATCTGAACATATAATAAATTTATCAGCTACTTGACCAGCATTACATTTCCATTGAATTTCAAAACTTAACCATTTTCTGAATCCCCCATCCCAGTCTCTAAGAATTAACCTCCAGTATTGTCATTTTTATCTGCAAACCTTCATGAATTATCTTAAGCTTGTCTTGAGCAATCTCTGTTTTATGGATGATATTTCACATGCATGTCTCTCCCCATATCAGATTGATATTCCTGTAAATTTTATATGTGAGATCATTATTGTTAGGTGATTATTCTCCTTTTTAGCTCACCTATTTGGGGTTAGCGAACCTTTTCTTGTAGAACTATATTTTATGTTTATGCATTAGAACAAGATACACATCTTCTGTCTGTGGCTGTCTTCATTCCAGTTAATGTACACTCAAGCTGTATTCATCCTTGCTACAGCACTGATGTACCAGTATTTATGATGTACAGAATTTCCATTGTTTATTGAAAATATTTCATATGTAGTTGTTTAAAAAGTTTTTGAAGAACCTTACATGTTTGTATGGCTGTCACATAAGTTTGGCAGTCATTCAAGCCTAGAAGTAAGAGTGTGGAAAATAAAATGGCTTTGCCTCATTACCAGAAAGGAGGAGGAATTTTTAGAAAAACATGAAGTTTGGCAATGGAAGGAAAGCCATCTGATATGCTGTAGAATAGTTGTGGCCAAAAGAAGAAGCCATTGGTTGAAGGGAAAATCCTTTTATTTCTCTTACAAAAATGCTTTTACAGGTACAGTATCTGAATCCAGATGGATTAGCACATGTGTATCTTTTATATTTGTGACCTAGTTTTATTACAAAAATTCGTTTTAAAAATCTTTATTATTCAATTACAGGAGGTAGAAAAAATAATGGAGAGAGACTACTTTCCTGACCTGGACATTCTAAAGGAAAAGTTGGAATACTTAAAAGCAAAGGAAACAAATGACGTCATTAAGCTCAGAGAATTTTACTCCAAATATTCAACAGGAAAAGCTCCTGTGGCACAGAATGTTGAGGATAGCCCAGCCACCTTTGAGACTCCTGTTGCTGGGCATATGGACAATGAGAGGAGTGAAACCCCCGTAATGAATTATGAGGAGGATGAAATTGTGGAACCTGTAGCTGATACAAAGAAAAACACTGGAGATGAGAAAAGCTCCCAGAGTAGCAGTGAAGTATCACTGGATGAGTTCCTAGAAAAGCATACGAGTGAAGATAATGAAAGTTTTGAGCAAATAATGGAGGAAAATGAAAGACGATTTAG
This sequence comes from Panulirus laevicauda, assembly GCA_032273605.1. Taxonomy (NCBI): domain Eukaryota; kingdom Metazoa; phylum Arthropoda; class Malacostraca; order Decapoda; family Palinuridae; genus Panulirus; species Panulirus laevicauda. The sequence continues at coordinate 7,307 of JAUTXX010519584.1, read as the reverse complement.
AATGAAGGTAAGATTTTCTAGTTCAAGAAAAAATTTGCCAAATTTATTTGTTACTTTGAGTAAAGCAAAGATTTTCATGAGAATTAGCTAAAGAAATGTTGAATTATCTAAGTGATTTATAAGAGATGGATAATTAGTACATATGAAGCTTGTAGCAGAAGTGAGATGAGTGCTTTAGGAGGAATGGAGTGTATGCATCAGCAAGTTTGATGGGAAGAATTGAGAAATAGAGATGGTTAATTTGAATATCAAAGAGGATGTTGTGACTGTTGAGGATATAATTGGAAGATATGGAGTTGTCTCTGGTAACAAAAATGAACAGCTGGTGTTGTAGGCTGAAAAAGGACTGGAGATTGGGTATGCTTGGTTTAAAAGGGACATATGTAAGTATATGTGAGTGAGTGAGGTTAATGGTCAGCAGGTATTATTGGATTGTATATTCTTTGGTAGGTGTTCTAAGGACTTTTGGATGTAATTGTGCTGAGAGAGGCATGAGAGTATTGTGAAGCTTTAGGAAAAGAGGGATTGACATGGGTGAGAAGAAGGTGGAGAAAGTGAGTGAGCTTGGAAGAGAGGCTTCTGTAATGAGATTCCAGGAGAGACTGGGTGAAAAATGGCAAAAGGCAAGAGTAAATGAAACTGGAGGAGTATTTGAGAAAAGGTAGTTATTTAGAGAAGCAATGCTTACATGTGTGGGTGAAGTGTGTGGCATGCAGAAATTGGAATTTGGTCATGTGAGAATGGTATTGAGCGGTTAGATGATGAAGTTGAATTCCAAGTGAAATAAGAAAGAGGTGTGTGTATGTGTGTAACCTGCAGGGAAAGAGTGCAAGTGATTGGGAGATGTACTAGAGAAAGTGGAAGAAGGTTAGGAACAGCTATGAGTAATAGTGAGGGGAGAAGATTGGGAATAATGGTAACAGGCAAAGAATAGGTGAAGAAGAGGAGAGGGTGGTTTGAAGGAAAGGACTGTTGAATGTAGTAGAGGATAAGATGGCAGGAAGTGGTTTTGGTATGTGGAGATAAAAGGAGTGAGAGACTCATGGCAAATGGCTGTGTGAAAGAGAAATGGTGATAAGAACCTTGTATAGATTGAAGTGTGGCAAAGCAGGTGGAGTAGATGGGATATCAATTGAATTTCTTAAGAAAGGGGTGACCAGTGTTGTTGACTGGTTAGTCAGGATTTTCGTGGTATGCATGGCTCATGGTGAGATGTCGGAGAACTAGTGGAATGCCTGTAAAGAGCTGTTGTATAGATGGAAGGGGGACTAAAGTAAGTGTTCAGATAACAGAGATGTAAGTTTGTTGAGTATTATGTAGGAAGATATGTGGTAGAATGGTGATTAAGAGGAGGGTGGCATGAAAAAAGCATCAGAATGGGGAGGAAGAAAGTGGCTGTAGGAGGGGTAGAGGATGTTTGGACCAGGTGTTCACTTTGAAAGATTCTGTGTAAGTTAGAGAAACAGAAGGATTAGTATTTGGCATTTATGTTTCTAGAGAAAGTGTATGATAGGATTGATAGAAATGCTTTGTGGAAGGTGGCATGGGAGGAATGCTGCTAGAAGTAGTGAGGTGTTTTTATCAAGAGAGTATGATGTATTTTCATGTTTTCAAGAAGGATGAGAGGATAATGAATGACTTCAGGTGAAGATGGGTATGTCTTAAGGATTCATATAACCATGGTTGTTGAATCTGTCTGTGGATGGGGTGGTCACAGTGGTAATGTGAGTTTTGGAAAGAGGCATGTCTGCAGTCGGTAGGGGGTGGGGTGGCCAGTGATGAATCATTTGCTGTTTGCAAGTGTCACAGCTTTGGTGGCACATTTGAGTGAGAATGTCTGCATCTGGAAGAGTGTGTATAAGGAAGAGGTTGACTGTAAATATGAATAAAAGTGAGGTATTGAAGTTTAGTAGGGGAGCGATATAGGTCAGTATAGTTGTGAGTTTTAGTGGGGTGAACTTGGAGTGAGTTGTTTTAGATTCTTAGAGGTGGACATGGCAGCAGATGGAACTATGCAAGCGAAGGTTGTTGGTACATTGAAAAGTATTTGGAAAGGGAGGTCACTGACTTTAAGGGCAATGATCAGTATGTTTGATGGTATATTAGTTTCAGCAGTGATGTATGTACGTGAGGCATGGGCCTGAAATGAAAAAGTGCATGAGAGAGTGGATTTGTCAGTAATGAAATGCTTGAGGGTAATATGTGGTATAAGGAGGGTTCATCGAGCAACAGATGTCGTGGTAAAATGGAAGTATGGTATTAAAGAGTATGGATGTAAGAGATAATGTGCTGAAATTGTCTTTTATATGTATATGACTGTATTTTTGTGCATTAAAGGGACAGAACTCTGCACCCCATTTCTTTGAAATTTTTTTACTGTCACATATATAGTTTCATCACATGGCAATAATTTAAAAGAACTTTTCATTTTTTTTAACAAGTTTCTTGCTATTATCTCTAGTTAATCTTTCATTGCTTTTCTCGTGTGTGATTTCGTCTTTTCTTAGTACACTACTAACCCTCACAGTCACCCAAGAAGATTGATAGATATGATGTTTCATATGGTGTTGACAATGGTGTAAGGACATGTGGAACGTACTTTTTATTGGGGTGAGTGTTGCAAGTACATAGTATTTGTACAAGGATTTTCATAACTATATGTGGTAATGTTACACAGAGAATGCAGGATAGACAAGTATGGTTGAAATCTTTCCTTGGTAAGAAGAAATGCAGTATCATGCATAATTTCAAGTGACAGAGTTAGGCAGGATCAAATCAGGTTGTATGATGGCAGTGTATAGGTTAGCATTTTATTTTTTGATGGTATTGGACTAAAATTATAAATGTAACAATATGGAGAATAGCTGTTAAGTTTAGGTATGTATGTTTGTTAGACTTTACTTCCAAGAGAAATCAAAGTAGAAAATGGAGGCTACTGATGAAGCTGCTTTAGTAAATTTGAGTTACAGAACTGTGAATGCAGTGGAAGTTATCATATCTTATAGTGCAAAAATTTCTTTTCATACAAAGTTGATTGTATTTTATGAATGACAGCTTTTTTTATTTCTTTATATACCTCATTCTTAAGATGGCTTCCTTTACTTGTCGTCTGTAATAAATGTGAAAAGCAGTGGATGCTTTATGAATAAAATTTTCTTTTCACTCTTCTCATGAAGCATGCGTGGATGTTTGAGGCAGAGGAGAAGCACAACAAGGAACATACACCAAATTTAGTTCTTCAGACTGTTGAGCAACAGGCAGAAGCAGCTTTCCTAGCCATTACAGGCACTTCAGTACAGAAGGACACAAGACCCAAACAGTTAGAAAACTGGAAATTCTCAACTTTCAGTTCTGTGATGTTTGTACCTGATGGTAAGTAATTGATTGTGAAAATGTGCATGGGTTCATAAAAAGACCTAAGGATGTTGATTTATAAGGGATAGAAGGAATGAAAAGAGTACTAGTATGCAAATTCAATGTAATATGTATAATAATGTTGGTTATATTGTGTATCTGTCTGTGAAAAAGTTTCATAACCAAAAAGATGTAATGAACCATAAGCTGGGCAACTAGGGTGTCATGATTATAGCCTTAATTGCAATAGCAACATCACAGCAGCAGCAGTAGTGAAGTTAAGATTAAGGTGTAGGGGACATGTCCTTGGCCTAGCTCACTGGGATCAGGTTAAGGGAAGTAAGGTCAAGGGTGCTGTGAAGATGAGGATGAAGAGAAGATAACCTTTGACCTGACCCCCAGAATGATCCAGGGTAGGTTTGAGGTTGGCTGCAGATCAGCTGAAGAAACTAGTAAAGTTGGTAATTATGAATTTATAACCATCTCCTACTCATACTACTTTTTTCTGCCAAGAACTTTAATATTTTGTATGTTTAATCCTCAAACTTTGACATATATCATTTGTGTGTCAACAATCAACTGTGATATACATCATATGAGATGAGATTTCAGTGCCTCTGTTTTGAATTGGTTTTCGCTCCCAAGAGCTGGCTGCTTGTGTGCACCACTAGCTTGACCATGCAATGCTCGGCAAGCTGCTGTGTCACATGATTACCGTGTGGCCATTGGCAACTCAGTGGTGGACCATTTTGATAACTGCTTCTTTTCCTACTCATTGAAGCTTTGGAACTCTCTACCTTCTCATGTGTTTCCCAATAACTATGACCTAGCACATTTTATGAGACAGGTTTTCACTTCCATTCATTGATACTTTCTCTTGTCTTTTCTTTTTCCATTTCATAATTCTCTGTGTTTCAATTAAAGCCCGGCCTTGATGAGGACTTTTGTTTAAGACTAGAACTTTCAACAGCAAATGCATATGCTAGAGTGGATGAAGAGTTGAATGAAAGTTTTAGTATACATGTGGGTGTGAGACAGGGCTATGTGTTTGACAGCTCCTTGAACTTGGCTAAAATTATATTTGTTTTATTTCTAAGTTAAAATGAGTTAATTTTGTATTTGTGTCTTTTTACAGGAATCTCACCTTCACAAGAAAAGAAAATTGAATTGGCTAAGCACAAGAAAAGGGAAATTAGCCTGACAAATACACGCTTTGATGGGAATCCCTTTACTGAAACACTAAGTCAGGCTGCCATGTTAGAGGCATCAGCAGTGCAAGCCAGCAAGAAGGAAGGGAAAGTTGGTGTGGATGGTGAGTTCTTATTAAGTATTTAACTATTTGTACAATGTGGGGAAAAAGAGTTCTACACTTATGTGGCCCCATCTCCTGAACTTCCCATGTCATCAAGTAGCAATTTAAACCTTGTTTAAACTACCAGCATTCATTCTGTCCTTGGTTAGTTTATTTCAATCATACATCACCTTAACATTAAACCAGTACTTCTTAATGTCCTTTTTAACTTCATTTTTGCTATGGCCCCATACTGGGGTATCCCTAAAATTTATGGGCTTTGTAGTTTAAGGGTTAATTGATAAGATGTTTTCTTTTTATTCTTTTGCAAGGAACCTAAATTTGGGGGCCTCCTTTAGATTATAGTAAAAATTTAAGCAAAAGAAAATTGTTTTGTTATGGGAAATCTATTTCTGAGTTGTCTGAGTTTGAAATTATCACACAGGTAGTTTGGCATGTAACTCAGTATTACAAGATTTCCAAAAGTACTTTACATATGCAGAATTGGTAATCAGCATTCTTACAGTCAGTCACAGTCATATTTATCAACTCTTTTCTTCAGAGGAATAACGATTGAAAGTAAATTGGAATTTGATAATGTTTGATAGACAACTAACGGGTTCATACCTACCGGCTTTCTGCAGCTGCTGTATTTTTAGATAAATCAGAGGAAGGGCTAGATGGAATAGTGTCCTGGTTTGATGATGTATGTAGAAGAATGTAGTTGAAACCATATGTAATTAAACGTATGATGATAGTGTTTGAAAAGTAAGGGGAGGGGTTCAGATTGTAAATCAGTTTGCATGAAGAACTAGAAGTTTTAGATGAATTTGAACATGTGTGAGCAAAGTTTCCTGAGGATGGGATTGCAAATGATGAAGGCAAAATTTGAATCATGCAAGGGAAAAACGATGTGGTGGAATGAAAGTGCCTGTGAATTAAAAAATTTAAGCATAGAGTATGTTTACTCAAAGGAGTACTTTTCTTATTACTGATGTATGGTTGTGAAACCTAGGTAAAAAATAAGAGCAGTAGAGATGGACAATTTGCAGAATACAGTTGGCATTAGAGAGGGAGATAAAATGAAGATATTAGATTATGTAATATGAAGTAGTTAGAAACGTGGTTGAATGAGTCTTTTTAGTATGGTATGGCTATGTAGGATATACGACAGTTAAAAGGCATTTGTGGATCCAGAGAAAGCATATGTTAGAGCTGATGATGCTTTGTGGAAGATGTTATGCATGTATGGTGTGGAAGGAAAACTGTTAGAAGCAGTGAGAGATTTTTATCGAGAGAGTGAGGAATTTGTGTGAGTAGGCAGAGAAGAAGGTGAGTGGTTCCAGGTGAAGGTGGGTATACACCAGGGATGGGTGATATCACAATGTCTTTGATTTGCTTACAGATGAAGTGGCAAGGGAGGAAAATGTAAGGGTCTTGGAGAGAGGGGCAGCTATGCAGTCTTTAGGAAATTAGGGGGCCTGGGAAGTGAGTCACCTGTTTGCCAATGACTTGGCACTGGTGGCAGATTTGAGTGAGAAACTGCAGATGTTGGTATCTAGTTTTGAGAGGAAGTATGAAGGGAGAAAGTTGGGAGAAATTGTGAATAGAACAAGGTTATTTGGTTTAGCAGTGCAGAGAGACTGGTTAGTTGGTGTGTGAGTTCGAATGAAGAAAACTTGTAGGAAGTAAAGTGTTTAGATACTTAGGATTACACTTGGCAGTGAATGGAATGATGGAAGTGGAAGTGAGTCACAGGGTGGATGAGGAGACAAAGGTCCTGGGAGCATTGAGGATGTGTGGAAAGAGGTCACTGATTGGGAGGAAAAGAATGGGTGTGTTTGAAGGTATGGAGTCCCAGTGATGTATGGATGCGAGGCATGGACTGTAAATAAGAAGCAACAAGCTATCAGTGAACTGAACCAGGGCACATGAAGCAGCCAAGGGAAACCATGGAAAGATATGTGAAGTCTGTTGTAGATAGGAGGCTATGGTTGTAGTGCACTACACATGATAGGTACTAAGAATGAGTGTAAGCAAATGAGGCCTTTTCTTCATGTTTCCTTGTACTGCCTCACTAACATGGGAAACGACAATTGATTATGAAAGAGAAGAAATAATGTAAAATATGTGATGTGATAAAAGGTACAATGAAGAGAGGTAGAATACAGAAGAGATGTAGTGAGAGAATTGATTTGGGCAAGAGATATATCGGATAAAGATATGAGAAGTGGGGATTATGTACAATGGAAATATTTTGTGTATGGAAATGGTAGGAAGAGAGACTTTGGCTTCAACAGACATATCATCTTTATGCATAAAGAGAAAAATTAGTGAGTACTCTTGTAAGTATTCATGATCATGTTTCTCAGGTAACATTGAGGATGTGTTTGTGATGCTTGCCTTCATCCATTCCTGTCGCCACTCCACCTCACAGGAAACAGCGAGGTAGTGCCAGGAAAACAGATGAAAAAAGGCCACATCCACATACATTCATTCTCTATCTGTCATGTGTAATGCACTGAAACCACAGCTTTCTGCCCACATCCAGGCCCCACAGACTTTTCCATTTTTATCATTTTTAGTGTTTTTTTTTTTTTTATTAACCTATGTCGCTGTCTCCCGCGTCAGCGAGGTAGTGCAAGGAAACAGACGAAAGATT
>JAUTXX010519565.1:0-11494 GCA_032273605.1 Panulirus laevicauda | reverse complement strand
ACTAATTCTCTTAATTTTACAGTTTGTTATCCTGGTAGTTTTGAAATACTGAACATAATAGAACCTTTTATGACTGTCCATTTTTGTGCTGAGTTTTTGTATTTGTAGATAGGTATTGCAATCCATAGATTGTGTATTGCATTGAGAGAGCTACTTGAAAGATGAATTTATCAAAGATATTAGAAAACTGCGCACAGTTAGTATTTCAGATGAATTTGTTTACAGATTCAAGTGTTCGTGATCTGGTGGTAAGGCAGCTTGTTGATAGAAGCAGTGCTGGGCAGACATTACTTTCAGTGGTTGTGAGTGGAGCAAGCTTAGAATCAGCATTGAATCATCCTACACACTCCCCCATCTCTACTCATGCTCGTAGGCTCACACGCACAGCCCAAATGGCTCTCTCCATTCTTCACAGGTAATGAGTTTTTGTTCACCTTTTCAGACATGTATGTTTGTATTGTATAAAATGGCTAGAATCTGATTTAAGTAGAATAATCTGCCTTCTTTTCTGTGATAGTTTCTTCCTCCATCTTGATTAAACAAGATACCTCCCAAAATATCATTATTACAGTATTATATAACCCTAAAACCCTTCTCCAGGAATTATTGCAACTTAAGGCTGCCCTACAGTCATTAATAGGGAAATGATGGACTCCTTTGGAGTGAGAAGTTGTTAAGCAAGATTGTTCTTGTATGAGGAAAACCTTGTTAAAGGTGACTTTTTTCTTGTGTTGTAATCACAGGTTTACAGAGTCTGGTACCAGCCCTTTTAAGATTATGGAAAATAATTAGCATAATTTCATTCACAACAGTTCATTTTCCACCATATATGGGAGCACAAAGAGCTGGTAGAAAAGGTTCATAAGAAGATAACGAAGAAGGTACCAGAATTAAAAGGGTTGATTAACAGTGAAAGATTAGAAACAATAAATTTGCTTACCATAGGAGAGAGAAGAGCAAGGGATGATTTATTTTAATGAAATCCTTCAAGTTTCCAAACCAGTTTAATGATGTCGGCAGTGCTCTCATCTTTGAAAGATGCAAATATGAAGTAACCAGAGGTCATAACAACAAAATTAGGGCAAGAAATTTGTTAAAAATATGATATCAGAGTAGTAGATGAATGGAATAAGCGAAGTGATGAAATTGTGAATGATGGCAGAATACAGATACCTTAGAAAAAGAATATAGGAGAAAGTTTGAGAAATGGGACCACACAAGTAGAGAATTCAATTCCCATACTATACAAATGGGTAATTACACTCCTCTCTCTCTGTCTCATACTTTTATAATGATAGTATGGTAGACTAGTGGAATAAGCCAATTTATGAGACTTGTTATATTGGCTTAGGGCCTCTTTCACAGGGAACTCCTGTAGTGGTTAAGAAGTTAGTCATGTCCCTGTGATCAAAAGATGCATTAATGGTGTGTGTTTGTCTTTTTATGGTGAGTGCAGGACAGTTACGGATTATGTATTCTGTATCATCATTATGGATGCTGCATCTTATTTGTGAAGGGGTTGTGATATGATGATCTGATGTTTGTAAAGTTGGAGGGGTTGGGCATTGTGTTGAATTGGTGTTTGTAAAGTTGGAGGGATTAAAAATGTCCAGTACACAGAAAAGAAAGTGTAATTCGTATGTGTTTGAGTATTATATTTCCAGATGGGTGTAATTCATATGTGTTTGAATATTGTATTTCCAGATGGATGTATGTCAGAATGAGTGGATATTAAGACAGGTTTGGGTGGTATACTTATTTAGTACCTATTGAATCATAACAGTATGAATATTTTCTGTCAGAATTGTGTTTGTTGGGTGGCTGGATCTAAAGTATAGGTTGCTGAAGAGAGGTAGGGATAAGAGTGAATGCAGATGGTGTACTGAAGTTTAGAAAATTGCTTGGTAGTAAAAAAGTTAAAAAAAATGGCCTATGCAAGTGTAGAACTCTCTCCATGTAACTAAAAAATATGGATATTACAAATTGATAATAATTTCAGGCTAGTAGGTGAAGACAGCAGTATGGGTGGACTGAGTCAGCTTCTTCGTGCTGCACCGTCTCTTGGAGTAACACTTGGTGGGGGAGGGCGCTCGCTAGGAAGCAGTAGTCCTCCTCACCTAGCTCTTACTGTGGCTTTATATTCCCATCAACGGCTCAACCCTCGACTGTCATATTTAGCTCTTCGTACACTTACCCGATTTGCTCAGGTAGGAATTCCTTTGCCAAGTTTTGCTTGGATGTTGTTATAATTAACCATCATGACCAGTACAGAGTATGAACTGATAAAAAGATATGTAAACATATTTTATAGCGGCATTATAAGCTTCCTAAAGTCAACGGGGACCAATGTCTCAGACATTCTAATCAGAGCAGTATTAAGTAATATTCTTTTGTATTTGTTTGCTGTTTTATACAGTAATGAGGTAGCATGAGGAACAGATATCTGGGCCTTAGAGAATATATATTTACTTGGCTTCTCCTTCCGTCCCTTCATTTTAAAAGCAATAATAAAGGAAGGAAGGATTTGTGGTCTCTTGCTCCACTGCTCTTAGTTGCCTTTTACAACTCACAAGAGACATTTAGGTAGTATTGTTTCTTGCCTGTCCCATGGGATGTGTCTCAAATGTATTCATGATTATTTACACCTGCCCCAGGGCCCTCTTTTATGAGGGTTATGCAAAGCTCACGAAGTCTGCCACATCCAGTGGCTCTGACCCTATGCTGAAAAGTAGAATGGACTCTTGTTTACTCTGGTGTTATGAACAGTACACACTTAGAATAATGGTTAAAATAAAGGGAATGGAAGTGTGAAGAAAGGCTGACAGTAGGTATACATGGCAGAAATGAATAGAGATAGTGGAATGGGGAGACTTATAAGGAGATGGAAGGATGGGGTGAAAGAGGCTTTGGTATTTCATAGGCTGAACATCCAAGGTGGAGAATTATTTGGTTGGGATAAAATTTATTTGATTGATGTGGTATATGGGGGTAGCATGTCTGTGGGGGTTAGCTGGTGATGGTGTGTTTTGGTTTTGTTGCATTGTACATTACATCTGGAAAATGGATGTCAGTGAATGGGGCTATTGTTCTCAGCACCACCTCACTAAGGCAGGAAACAGCATACAAGAAGAAAATAAGATTGTACACATTCTATTTAATTTATTGAAAACATTTGAAAGATTTTTGCTTTGACATTCCAGAAGCTTGATGTCCCTCTAGTTGCATGCTTTGGAGGTGAAGCCGATGGAATTCGAGATGCCCTCTTATTACGGTTAGACTCAGCAACAGAAGATGTACGAGTGAAGGTGGCCTTGTTACGTCTCCTAACAGCTTCTACTACTCGTCAGCAAGGCCTTACAAATGCCTTTCTCACCCCCCCTGAAAAGCTACTTAATCCTCTTACTTCTCTTGCCAGTTTGTCTGTAAGTTAACATTGTTTATGTGTGCTAGCAAGGCAGATATTTTCTTGTACTTTCCTCTCTTTCTATCTGCCTATCTTTCTATCTCTCTATTCATCTATCTATCCATTTGTCTGTCTGTCTTATCTATCTGTATATATCTCTATCTCTTTGTCTCATTATTATTCCATGCCCATCTCCGTAGGGTGAATGAGACATACAACTTTCAAAAGCTGCATACTTATCCTCAACACATGCCTTGTGTGTTGAAGTGAAACGTATTTATACACTTATTAAGTTGATTAGTCAAGTGAGACTTGTCTTAGCTGACCCATATGCAAAGAGCTTTCACTGCATACAACTCCTCGTCATGCCTCAAGCATCTTCAAATCAGATTTTCTTTCTGTGACATAAAAAGCTGGTGTTCATGAGTGAGGCAATCTGAGTTTTATATAGGGCCATCAAAGGGATAAAGTGGCAGCTAGTTTATTTTAGTTACTTGGTAACTGATTGGTGTTTGGCTTTCATATGAGAAGTTGCCCAAGTTGTCAAAACTAACAACCTACATGTCATCACAGCACAGGTCTGTTAAAGGGTAGAAATGTCCTATATCTAGGTGCTTTAATAAGTGTTTAATATTGATTTAAAAGTTTTGATTTCTTTTAATTACTTTCCACTGGAACCTCTGTAAGATATTTTTTATGATACCTTTTTTATGGACTTTCACAGACGAAAAATGAATCTGGAAGAGAGCTCCATCTTGCAGTAGTAGAACTCTTGGATGCCTTATGGAGTGAGAAATACACAACAGCTACAGTGTATCTTCAGGATAAAGAAGATTTTTGGAAAGCTTTGATCCACCCACTCACCACTGACAAACCAGGTCTGTAACAATATATATTTATGATGTCATTCATTATTAGACTTAACCATGTTATGATAAGTTACAGTGAAATCACCCTTCAGGAGGGTTTTATAGGGGATCAGTTATTAATCATGTGTAGTTGACAGGTTAGTCTGAGTCACTTAAAAACTCATCTTTTGCTTTTTCTACCCTTCTCTTTTATGTCTCATGTTCATGCACCTCTCTTCCTCCTTTATTATATATATTTTTTTCATATCATAGACGTCAGACACATACGCAACTCCTCGTTGAGACTAACAGAGCCTGAATAGGAAAAATAGACTACTAGAAATTGAATAGGAAAAATGAAAGAAAAAGAAAAATATAGTCAAAGAGTGTGTGAGGAAATCGATAGTTTGATGTTTAAAAAGGGATAGATCATACTTAACAGGAAAACTGTGAGAGGGTGATGAGTTCAAGAAAGAAACAGTCATTACAGCAGCCTATCATCTCTAGTAATCATGCCAATTACTGTGTGTTCAAGGTATTGGTGGAGGCATCTAGACAACCAACTTTTCGGAGAATTAGAAGCAGTATTATTAAAAGAGATAAAGAAAGCCAAAAGAGAAATTGTAGGGAAATATGATTTAAGTTTTATGGATAAATTAGGATTTATTTATTTATTTATTATATCTATTGACTAAGAGGATATGTGTGTCAAAGGTGGAGGAAAGAAGGAGAAGCGGGAGACCAAATTAGAGGTGGAAGGATGGAGTGAAAAAGATTTTGAGCGATCGGGGCCTGAACATATGGGAGGGTCAAAGGTATGCAAGGAATAGAGTGAAGTTGGAATGATGTGGTATACCGGGGTCGACGTGCTGTCAATGGATTGAACCAGAGCATGTGAAGCATCTGGGGTAAACCATGGCAAGTTCTGTGGAGCCTGGATGTGGAAAGGGAGCTGTGGTTTCGGTGCATTATTACATGACAACTAGAGACTGAGTGTGAACGATTGTGGCCTCTGTCTTTCCCAAGCGCTACCTCGCGCACATGCGGGAGGAGGGGGTTGTTTTTTCATGTGTGGCCGGGTGGCGATTGGAAAGAATAAAGGCAGACAGTATGAATTACGTACATGTGTATACATGTAAATGTCTGTGTGTGTATATATATGTATACGTTGAGATGTATAGGTATGTATATTTGCGTGTGTGGACAAGTATGTATATACATGTGTATGTGGGTGGGTTGGGCCATTCTTTTGTCTGTTTCCTTGCGCTACCTCTAACATGGGAGACAGCGACAAAGTATAATAAAATAAAAAAAAATATTCCGTACCCATGGCAAGACAAATGTAATAGTATTATATTTGTAGACTTTTTTAGATATGATATTTCAGACTTCCAGAAAGTATTCAACAAAGTCTCCGACATTAGATTGATGCATAAATTCTTGGCCTTGGGAATTATTAGTTGCATAGAATATTTGGTAAAATCCTGGTTATGTGATAGGAAGTAGAGTGTCATAATGAATGATGAATCATCATCTTGGTCTCCTGTTACAAGTGAGATCCTCCAGGGATTTATACTTGAGCCTATACTTTTCATTATTTAAATCAACCACATTGACATAGGACTGAATAATTTGGTATCAAGATTTCCAGGTAACACATAGGTTGGCATTGTCATATTAACTGAAGAAGATAAGCTAAGATTACAAGAGGATCTAGATAAAATCACTGAATGGTCGTGAAAGTGGCAAATGCTATGTAACATCAATAAATGTGAGCTGTTACAAGTATGAGACTTCAACAAAAATATTTATTATGAACTGATGGGCTACAAGTGTGATAGATCTAGAGATCACTGCTTCCAATCACTTCAGATTCTTCCAGCACTGTAATGAAGCTGATATGAAAGCAAACAGGATGTTAGATGCTTTAGCAGAAACTTTTGCATACAAAAGCAAGAATGTGATATTGCCACCATACCCAAGTCTAGTTTGACCACACCTTGAATATGCAGTGTGGTTTGGGCTCCTACTTAAGCAATTGGAGCAACTAATTGATTCCTTCCTTATGTAACAAACCATTTGAGAGACTGCGAGGACTAAACTTGTTCTCCCAAAGCAAGAGGCACCTCCAGGGCAAGTTAATAGAATGTTTTGAAATAAAGGATTCAACCACGTCGATATTGAAAATTTCTTTATAGTTGTGCCAGCATTATCAACGACAGAAAATGTAAGTCTCTAAGTTATCTGGACTGTATGAAATATTTCTTTACTAAGGACATTATTGATGCATGGAATGCTCTCCCAAAACACTTGTTCAAAGCAACACTCATGATATCTTTAGAATTAAGCTTGATCATCACTTGTCACTATTGGATATTAAATAATTCTTTTCATCAGTTCTCATAACACAGCAGTATACCATGCTACCTTCTCAACCACTGATCTCACCCTGGCTATGCGGCAGTAACATACCAACATTGATTAACCCATGTCGCTTGCTTTGAGAGAGTAAGAATTATAGGATCATTTTTCAACATCAGGAATAATATAGGCATGCTAAGTCAAGAGGCTGGAACTCTAATTTATGCTTACTGTTGCCTTTATAACAGAGAATGAATGGATGCATGTCGATGATGGGATTCATGACATATTCATGTTCATTATACCTTAGCTTTCCTAAGAAAAATTGCCCTGCAGGTGTATTAATACTGTTATTAAGGGGACTTATTTTAATTGTGTTAAGGGCCAGACCAACTTGCTTGGACCTTGGATTTGTGTGGTCTGTGTATCTATGTAAAAACTTGTCATGGTAATCAGTGATTTTCTACTCAGAGGTAAGACAGCACTTAGGAATATGAACACCTTCACTCACAGGAAAGAGTGCATTGATATGAACAACCCTATTCAGAGTTAAGACTGCATTAAGGTTTATGAACAGCTCCCAAAAGAATAAGCATTGACGACAGTCATTGTTTCTACAAGAGTTGTTATTGTTTTTTTATTGCACTTGAAATATTCACTGTATAATGCAATGACAGTAACATTACTAGTGCAACTATTCAAAAGGGATGTTCAGATGCCCATATTACTTTAGTAATAATTATTTGCTGGTACTGTTTTGATATTAATGTTTTGGGATTATGAACCACACTTGATACACCAGGATTTGAAGCAATCAAAAGACTACTTCCTTATATCCAGCATCATTTATGCAAGTAGCTTGACTTTGAGTCTCTATTTGAATCTTGCATCACTTATGAAGCTTACATATTTATCAGTGAGTATCATATGTTCATGCAACTGAACTTAGCATATATTCATGTGTTTATCCCTGTTCCCTTGATCGTGTTAAGTCTCAGGCATATAGGTAATTGACTGATTTTTATTCCTTCCAGTGCATCGTGCCAGACTTGGTGATAAACTGACATGCACATCCCTTACTATGTCAAGTTTTATAAATCACAAAAGTGACTCATTCATTTTTCTTTATTGGTTCATTAACTTTATTGTAGATAAACTGACTAATCTTCCTGTTCTTCACTTTTGCATAGTTCTTTGGCTGTGGTGGTTCACAATAACCAAAGTAGCATCAAGAACCTAACAGCAGAAGCAAAGCAGCTGTTATTAACACGTTATTCTCAGAGTGCCAGAGTTAAGCGTCGTGCCAGACATACCCAGGAATGTCAGGCTGGAGAGGACCAGTCCTGTCAACAATCAGTATGGGTTGCAGGTCTTCTATCTAAGGTACAGAATACATAAACTACCTTCAACTCGCATCTTCATTGTTATTCTGATGTATGATATTCTATGATGATGATTTCCTATTGTTAATATTCTAGTCATATTCAGAAGTCATATGTCACAATACTTGAAAATTTACCATAATTGTGATGCCAGTATAATTCGCATTACAGATAATTAGGGATCACTGTGTTTATCATCTGTCCATCATAACATTGCTCTTATTCTAAAAAGACTAAATCAGTTACTCATTAGATTCTACAGTTTTTTTACCCAGCACCTGAAGCATTAAGTACCATAAGACTTATAAGTTTACTTTTTATTTTGCCCAAGTTATGCCACTTATAAACAGATTTTACATAGTTCTTAATATGACTCAAAAGTTGAAGAAAATTTGGCCATGTGACTTAATACGGAAATTTTTCATTTCCAAACAGTATTTCCACCCACTCTGTTATCACTGCCAAAACTTATGCTGTACTGTATGCAAGAAAAATGTTTCATGGAACACCCTTAATTTTCTTGCTCCACAAGATAATTTTATCTTGCAAAGTGTTAAAATTGCATGGTTGTCTTTTTGCTAGATAAGCTGTGACTGCATTTTTCACTCTCTTTGATAATTGTATTGTCTTATGTTGGCCTTTGGATTCAGTTATATCAAAGTTTTACAAAAAATGCAACTGGTACCACAATCCACTCAGAAGAATATCACACTTGTTCAGTATACCTAAACATGTTACTTCTTATGATCATAGCAACCAATACTGTTTTATTTGGAATCCCAAACTCAGGCATTATACCAACTACTGCTTAATGGCAGTTAATTTCTTATAAATCTATACATCAAACTTGGGTGATAATGTATGGTAAGATTCTGATGTAATGATAGTTCCCACAGATCATGATTCATGGACATTCTGCACAATGGTTGCCTTGATCATGATCCATGAATCTCTTGCCCAAAGGTTACTATAGCTCATGACCTATGAATCTTTTACTCATAGATTATGATCCATGAACTTCTTGTTCAGAATATATTCTTGATCATATATACATCAAATTTATTTTCCATTATGTTCATCAGGAAACTCAAGAGTTTGTGATTGGAGATGGTTGCACCTACAATGGCTTCGTCAACTGTCCACTGGTCTATCGTCAGGCATATCACGTTGGAATAATGGCAATAACAATACTATTGGGTTCGTATCTAATGGTTTAAAGTGTTTTCTTTTGTTACATCACATGTTTTGGCAACAGGGTAGCAAATCTACCTTTAGGGGGTATGGCATTCTACTCTTTGTTACATCACATGCTTTGGCAACAGGGTAGCAAATCTACCTCTAGGGGGTATGGCATTCCTACTCTTTGCCAGCCTGTGGGATGGGTAGTCCCAGTTCTGTAAATCTATTTCCAAGAAAAGCTGCAGGGTTTTGTTTTATACACATGATCACCTTATACAACTTGGAATACTATCAATTTTAGACTTTGTTGAAGGTAAACTTGCTTTTGTCACCAGGGATCTTCTGTATGAAAGTAAACTAGCTCTTGGTTACAAGAGCTGAACTGCACAATTGTCATTATTTTTCACAGCATAACAAAAAACATTATAATGATACTTTCTAGGAGTTCCATGTATCTTGCAGGAGACTTGACTTATGAGTGGCAGGCACTGCCAGGAGCTGTAGTGGTGGAGCCATGGATCCCAGAGCGCCCAGGATTCCTGTTACCCCTCCTCCTTGTTCTTCTGTTGCTTGTCATCACCATCGTTGCCATTGCGGTTTATTATCTGTTAGTGTTCTATATTTTTTTCAAAAACGAATTGGACAGACTTACTGTATGTTTAAGACTCCTTATTGTCTCTTAACAGTGGGACAGATTTTTCTCATCTTTTACATATATCCCACTGTACAAGAGATATAGAAATGTAATCTTTTTTCTTTCTTGATTGCTGTTTCCTGCTTTAGCAAGGTAGTGCCAAAAAATAGACAAGAGACAAACCCACTCAAAAACACATAGATATACTTGTAAGCATATACATGTACATTTTTTTATTATCATATTCAGTTGCTGTATCTCGCGTCAGCAAGGTAGTGCCAGGAAACAGGCGAAGAATGGCCCATCCACTCATATACACTTATATATACATGAATGCTCATACACTTACATATACATGCATATCATTGGAACATATACACTTATACATACACAGACATACGTACATATATATACACATGTGCATGTTCAAACTTGCTTGCCTTCATCCATTCCTGGCACTACCCAGCCCCACAGGAAACGGCATCACTACCATCTGCTTCAGCGAGGTAGCACCATGAAAACAAAAAAGGCCACATTCGTTCACGTTCAGTCTCTAGTTGTCATGTGCAATGCACTGAAACCATAGCTCCCTATCCACATCCAGGCCCCGAATACCTTTCCATGGTTTACCCCAGACGTCTTGCATGCCCTGGTTCAGTCCATTGACAGCTTATTGACCCCAGTATACCACATCATTCCAGTTCACTCTATTCCTTGCATGCCTCTCACCCTCCTATATGTTCAGGCCCTAATCACTCAAATTCTTTTTCTTTCTGTCCCTCCACCTCCAAATTGGTCTCCCACTTCTTGTTCCCTCCACCTCTGACACATACATCCTCTTTGTCAATCTTTCCTCATTCATTCTCTCCATATGTCCAAAGCATTTCAACACAACCTCTTCTGCTCTCCCAACCACACTCTTTTTATTTCCACACATCTCTTACCCTTTCGTTACTTACTCGATCACACCACCTCATATCACATAGTGAAAGCTTCGCAGAAGATGAAATCCAGTAAGGCAACGGGTTTGGATGGTATTGCAGTAGAATTTGTTAAAAAAAAGGGGTGACTGTGTTGTTGATTGGTTGGTAAGGATATTCAGTGTATGTATGAACCATGGTGAAGTGCCTGAGGAATGGTGGAATGCATGTATAATTCCGCCGTACAAAGGCAAAGGGGATAAAGGTGATTGTTCAGACAACAGAGGCATAAGTTTGTTGACAAAGACTTTCAGTGATCAGGGTGTGAGCATGCAGGAGGGTGAAAGATGTGTAAAGAATAGAAACTAATTGGAACAATGTGGTAAATTAGGGTCAACATGCTGTCAATGAACTGAACCAGGGCATGCAAAACATCTGAAATAAACCATGGAATGCTCTGTGGGGTGTGGATATGGATAGGGAACTGTGGTTTTAGTGCATTACACATGACAGCTAGAGAGTGGGTATGAGCGTATGTGGCCTTTCTTTGTCTGTTTCCTGGTGCCAACTTACTAATGCAGGGAGTGGCAATGCTGTTTTCTTCGGGATGGAGAGGCAACAGGAATGGATGAAGGTAAGGAAGTATGTAAATGTACATGTATATATATGTATAAGTATGTATATGGGCATGTAAGTATATATCTATTTTTTTTATTTGGCTTTGTCACTGTCTCCCGCGTTAGCGAGGTAGCGCAAGGAAACAGACG
>JAUTXX010519543.1:0-11495 GCA_032273605.1 Panulirus laevicauda | reverse complement strand
TGGCAGTGGTGGGACGGCTGTGTACTGGTGAGAGCCTGGTAGTGGTGGGACGGCTGTGTACTGGTGAGAGCCCGGCAGTGGTGGGATGGCTGTGGACTGGTGAGAGCCTGGTAGTGGTGGGGCGGCTGTGTACTGGTGAGAGCCCGGCAGAGGCTAGGCGGCTGTGTACTGGAGAGTGCCTGGAAGCGGCTTGGCGGCTGTGTACTGGAGAGTGCCTGGAAGCGGCTTGGCGGCTGTGTACTGGAGAGGACCTGTCGGGGGCACAGTGTCTGTACTTAGCTACTGGCACTGTGCAGGAGGGTAGGGGGTCAGTCCTACACTGGTGTGACCTCATCACTTGTTCGTCCTCAAGTGCACGACCTTGTGTGTGTGTGTGTGTGTGTGTATGTGCTCCACACCTGTACAACATTATGACTCAGTGTATTCCAGCCACCCACTTGTCTTACAGCCTCATTATATTTCTTGACATCTTTATCAAGACTCTTGCTTCACCTCATGTTATGGCCTTCGGTTGTTCCGTTATTGTATCGTTAGAGAACTGTTCACATGAAATTGGTTGAAACACTTAAACTTTATGATCAAGTTACCTCTTACTCTTTCTTCTTCCACAATGAACTTAGTTATGACTTTCAGTCTCTCGTTATAACTTATCTCTATATATCATGATATCATCTGCGTTGCTCTCCTCTGACCCTCTGTATCAGTTCGTATTTCTTCAGTTGCGATCACTAAATTTGAGAAAGATTTTCAGCTTTGGTCGACTCCAGGATGTGAACAGCTAGCTCAGGATTTCCTCACCTCAGCACTTGACTGTAAAGCTAACATTTACCAGGAGACATTTTATTTCCTCTACAGTTCTCCTACGGTGAAATTTTTGTGGACAGTTTTGGTCCAATGTGGGCTCCCAATTCCCTATCACACACAGATTACTGCAGCTTATTTACAATATGATAATCATATCGTGTCCCATCGTCAGTACTCTGAATTCACATGTATCACAGTAGCTTTGGAGTTTGTCTTGGTCCCCTTGCACGTAGATGCAATCCTCCTCAGTCTTTTCCTCCCCAATGAGCTTGGCATTACCGGCAGACATGACGTATGAGTTCATGTGATCCTTGTGAATCCATTACACAGACCAGGGGTTTGAGACCAGGGGTTTGAGACCAGGGGTTTGAGACCAGGGGTTCGAGACCAGGGGTTTGCAACCTTTTGTCTCCTTCTGCTCCTCCTGATCTGCCTCAGCAGTGGTCATGCTCGCCAAGCCAGAGACCGTGAATGACTTAACATGAAGAAAGGTCAGGCAGACGGACGAGCAGGGCTGATTATGCCGACTGGGTTTACTGGATATGATCTTGCCCACAGGTGCTGGAGTCCATAGGTATTCCTGTGGATGATAGACCATGAGGATCTTTTGTACTTAAGTTCAGATGCATAATAAGGCTACTCCACAATGTACGTGAACAGAGATATAATGATCGTGATGTTAGACGTCATCATTTCTATTCAACATTGGATCCTAAAGATTATATTTCTCTTAAGTTCTATACTCACAAGCACTAGATCACTCAGTATCAAGTTGTATGATAATTCTATATTCACAAGCACTAGATCACTCAGTATCAAGTTGTATGATAATTCATGTCGATCCTTTTCTTTTTAAGATAAGTTCCTTTGAAAATACTTGTCTTTCTCTAGTTTTTCATCAAATTCATATCTTTAATTTGTAGCCATCATCAGCGTACGATAACGATAATACAACAACTGATGGGTGGCCATCACTACCATGATCAACACTCGGTGGACACTACGAGTCACTCAGATGACTCGGCTCTCATGTTCTACCAGCAACTCAGTCCATGACGCAGTGCATGACAGGGCCACTGTACGGCCCTCCTGGACGGTGAGACGTGCATGATACCTGGTTTTCAAGCGCGTCATGAACACACCAGAGGGTTTCCCACGCACTTCGATTCTACAGTTGGGTAAGACGTGGCGATCGTCGGCCACAAGCTCCTCAGTGACGAACGCACGAAAGATTGTGTTCCAGTGGAGGCACACATAAGGCCGACGACTTCGTGATATAGTTCGTGTGGCAGCGATGATCCAGGATCTGTCTTGAAGAGATCCGTGATGTGTTGACGGACCAAGTCAGTGATGTGTGGGTGATGCGAGTCCAACTCCCAACTGAGGGACACGAGGTGTTCCTGGGTGAGGGAAGTGATCTGGTCCACGTCTGTACGCAGGGCGGACATACTGTCTCGCCCTCACACTCCCCAAGTCGTGCTCAGACTTTTTCTTGCCAGTTATCGAAGTTCCTCCAAAAAGTTCCAACGTTGTCGACAAAATCCCAGTCGGTGAGTTGCCTTGGAATGATTGTGTGGTGCGTGGAAGCCAGCCAGCTTCGTGATCCAGCCGTCATCCGACAGTTGGTCGAGAAACCTTAGTTCCCCTTTTCCCTCCTGTCCAAGAATTGTTTCAACTCTGCCTTCAGTGTCGCGACTCTGGCCACCGTCATGTTAACCCTCGCCTACCATGGTATCTATCGTGTGGAAAATGAGCGAATCTTCCTCAGTGTTGAGTTCTAGTGACACAGGAGGTGTAGCAGCATCCCCGCGTTGAGCAGGACTGGCCCTGATGACATGCGCCACATCCTCAAGTGGAGCAGGAGGTGAGCTGCCGCGGCTGACGTGTAACACTGAGTCATACAATGTGTCTGGCTTGTGTTGGGTTGGCAGCTGTCACCCTTGCTGGGAATATAGACCAACATCACAGCATTACGAGGGCGTTATCTGTCGCACACACTACCATGGCTCTCCTCCTCCTCCTCCTTCTTTTTCTTCTTCTTCTTCTTCTTCTTCTTCTTCTTCTTCTTCTTCTTCTTCTTCTTCTTCTTCTTCTGTTATCGTCATCTTCCTCAGACAAGTCACATACAACCCTCTGGATGTCTTCCCCTTACTGTGGATTCCATGTAATGACACAGTAAATTCTCATCTTGATATCTCATGTGTAGAGAATCAGGTAAGCCTGACTGATACGTCAGTTGACCCATCATGTTGCGTCACCAAGATGCCCGGGGAAACTTCACTCATTTTTGATAAGATGATAAATCGAAGATTTTTCGACGCCATGTATCATGTAACATGGAGAATGTGTTCTGCTTTTGTGCCAATGTTCTCGCTACGTCGACTTGGTGGAAATATTAATTCGGAACATCACAGTCTCTTCTTTCGTTCGTTGAACTTTAAAAAGGAAAAATGACATGTCTTTATAATGTCGTGTAACTCTATTATATTTACAGTAAATATCATCAAATTTGATCATAAGAAAATATATTAATCTTTGTTGTGTGGTTGGTCTATAGAGAATGAATCCGCCATTACTACTCCACTGTGTACATAGATGTACGTATGTAATAAGCGCTCGTTACTTTGATATTCACCTATTATATATTTCACAAGAAAAGTAGATTAGACGAAACACAAGATGTTTACGCTTGATTGATTAAAAACTGCCTGACGCCCGGCACCTAACCATGTCTCGGGCATGCGCACAGTCGTCTCATCATAACACGGGAACATACGTATATTTCAGCTGAAATCTGTCAACTGTATTTTGTAACAGCGGCGATCTTAACCCACTTGAGGAAGATCCCTCTACCATGCGTGACGTGTTCCTTTCCATCAAGATAATCTTCTCTCCATCTTATGTAGTATTAGATCCTTTCTGGCAGTTCATATATCAACAGTCCACTCAGTCTTCGTCTACAACAGAGCTCACTCTCTCGTAGATATCGAAATGATTCGTAACACCAGATCTCCTGTCTCTATAACCATTGTGTCTCACTCAGGCAATTTCTCATCTTCAGCAAGTCACCCACTCACTCCCTAAGTGTCATTTCCAGTACCTCACACACCAGGGAGACCAGTAGTTCTGTAGTTAACCGCCTGTTTGGGGTTCCCTTCTTATAAATAGCTATGACATTTACCCCCCTTTTCCACTCTCGTGGCACTATGCCCTTCTCCAGCCACATCTTAAACAGCAGTTCACGTAGTTCACTGTGTGTACCTTCACGTAGTACACGATGTGTACCTTCACGTAGTACACTTCGTCAGGGTCATGAGCCTTGTAATGGTGACAACCATTAGTATTCTGCTTGTGTCTTTTCTAGACATCTCAGTACTCACGAAGACCCATCACTGTTACGTCTGAAGAGTTGTGAAGCTAAACTTAATGCCATTGTGAGAACACTTTTGACCTCATCATGTGTAGTTCTTTACCTGACCTTAGACCATCCTCTGACTCCCCCAGCCTGAGTAGCGGCTGTTTAACTGACAATTCACTTGTGATGAATCGACAAAAGAAGTTTTGGAACTGCTCCTGCCTTACCAAGAATATTCTTTTCAGAAGTCTTGGTTGGTCTTTTCTTATGTTGTTCTGCTCTGTCCTTGTTCTGTTATATGTTACAATTGTAGGTTGGTTGGAGTGTCGCACCATATCTTCCTCACGACACATATCAAAGCTTCGTTCCTTTTTAACATCTTTTACTGAACCATCATTTCTCAACCACCTCTCCTTATCTGAGGCAGGAGGCGACCATGAGTTTACTACACCTCTATGATAAATGTCACATAACCTCTCACCACACAACTCTGGCTACTGGACTCCATTTCCCAGTTACCATAGAATGTGCAAAGTTCTGTGTAGTTTCCAAATTGATATCTACTTATTGAATTTACTTTCATCTCTGCTCCTTTTACATCCTCATTTACCAGTCAGTCAGATTTTAGCCTCACGTGATCATGTCTTACAATCAGCGTGTCCTGTATGACGTCATCCATACCTACAATACCGTGGGTCAGTCTGGTATCTTCACAACTTGCTGGCAGGAAAATGTATAACGTACAACTCAGACATTTGTGTCTCCTTGACTTACTGTCAACATGAGAAGCCACATTGCCCATTGCATCTCATTCGTGTTCAAGTGCCTCATTATGAGTTTAGGGAAGTTCATATTTGACTGTCTCATGTTCCATGCTGATTGTGTCTTCATCATCTTCGTTGTTTGTTTGTTTTACTTCCTTCCAATTCTTTGAAGGATGGTATGACACCAAGGGATTATACCCTACAGTAACTCGTCTCGTTTGTGTGTTGTCTGAATGAACCATCTTCCAGAGTCTGGTATTGAAACTTCTGTTTATCTCAGGATAGGAGGCCAGTACTCCTCTTCGTTTATCATCTCCTTCCTTCTTTATCATCATCATCATCATCATATATCCCTCTGGACGGATCATAAGATCTGATCTCTTTCATAAGTTTTGTCCCACAACTACAACAAGATCACAAGTGGTTCTCCTCATGACCCATCCTTGACCTCCAGCTCGGTACCAGTGACAACTAATCCATCTGCCGTTGTTACCTAACCTTCTGTCTAACTTTCCTGACTGGTTTGTGGTCCTGGAGGGGGGGGGGGGGTCTATCACCTGGCCTCACTAATGGTCTTCCCCTCGCCTTCTGCCTCTGTCACCCATTACCTTCTCTTCATATATCATTTGCTTTTGTATTTTTCACTAAGCATCTTAATTAGAAAGAAAAAAAATTAATTTTATACCTACTGGTGTATTGAGACGATAATCCCCACACAACAACAACACTACTACCCCCCCAGCACTAGGGTAATCAAGGACGTGAGGGTCTGTGGGGAAAATAGTGCTATACATATAGTAGATGTGGGGGGAAATGTAGTGACTAAACTACACGTGACCGACCATCCACACTGGCTAACGCTCGCCCATCCGCACGTCTGGCCGGCCCCCAGCTGCCCGTGTCATGACGTGCCATGTACGTGTGCCCCGCCTGTACACACGTCCACTTCATCATGACGTGCCATGTACGTGTGCCCCGCCTGTACACACGTCCACATCATCTTGATGATGGTGTAGTCATGATCATGCACAATGGGACCGCCAACACTACGTTGCATTCAGCTAATCATCACAATTAACTCATGTTTCTCTCACATGATTATTACAGTCACGATACAAATCTATTCATGTCAAATTTCATAAGTACATAGATAAATAGATTTCATGAATTTTATTAATTTCTGAGTTTGTCATTAAAAAACCACTCCAGGACCGGATTTGGCCCGCGGGCCGCCAGTTGAAGAGCCCTGGTCTATCACGTCTGAGGAATACCCACCTAAATCTCACCTTGGCCTGAGTATCTATGATCTGGCTAAGTGTCTCCTGGCTAAAGAAAACGTAACCACAACAGGTTGTCCCTTTGTGCCTGATGATCATAACATTTCCTCGACTTTACTTTCCATAGAAACCGTGTGCGGGAGATCTTTATACAGCCTTCAGTAATGTTTTAGTGACCATCTCTTCTTTCTTTTCCTCCTCTTCTTTATCTGGTGCATGATCTTCCCTTCCAAATATAATCAGTTATATTAACGTCTATTAATCTCTCGGATTATCATTTGTTCTAATCTTGATGCCACCAATTTAACAATTAGGTCTTTGAAGATTGATTTATTTACTTCTTTGTCTGTTTTCTTATATAACTTCACTTCTTGCTAAGAAGCGTTGATCTCGTATGTTCGCACGTTTACTAAACTTATCATCAAACGGATCTTAAATAATCCTGATTGATCCGTCTTTAACGATGTATATTACACCATCAACACCTTCACTTAAACTCTCCTGTGAACCTTTTTTGTTTTCATGTGTCCCGATGTGTGTGTATCCCGGGCCATCAGCCAGGATGGTGTGGGTCGCTTAATCGGCCCAACACTGCTCCTGCTCCTCCTCCTTGCTCACTACTCGCACTACTTTACGTACTGTCAACAATGCCTTGTGTTCACCAGCCTCCAGAACATCTAGATCTGACACTTGTCTTTTTTTTTGTTCACGTATTATTGTTCTTGTTTCGTCTTGTTACACTGCTGCTGCATGTCCTCAGGTGAACTGGTGTTGTGTTTGTCGTCGTCTTCTTTGACAACATTTTTCAAACGCCAGACCATCCTGTACCAGCTGACAACATTGTTCTTGTGGGTTAATTTACCTCCTTAGCATTTCATCTCCTCCTCCAGCTATGTAAACCTCCACCCCCCACCGCCACCCCCTCCTGCATCACAAGAACTTCTACAGATTTCTACGTCATTGTGGTCTCGGTTCATTCATCCTTTACAACTGCACGAGCCTGACAACCCCCACACACACCAAAAAAAATCTTTGCCAAGCCTATCTCTGTGTTTGATAGCAAGCTTAACCCTGGGCTGATTTGCTGGCCTTAAATTCCTTGCTTTGCTTAATGTCTCGTGTGTGTGTGTGTGTGTGTGTGTGTGTGTGTGTGTGTGTGTGTGACATATAATGTTACCAGAGGGAGACTGGGGAGTGGGCGGGTCGGCCTGCAGGTGATGTGCACCAGTGATCACCTGGCTCACCCCACAGTGCTGGACTGCGGCCGAGGTGGCTGCTGGACACTACCTCAGGTGAGGTTAACTTGATGCTACACACACACACACACACGAGTGACCTTATCTAACATGGCTTTAATCCACCACTCTCATACGAACGCATAGAACAAAGTACAAATATAAGAGACAGAAACATTCTCACGTGTTCTCGTTGTACTGAAAGCTGATACGTATTCTGTTTCACTGTTCGTTATGTCTTTGCATTACCAAGCGACATCTCTGGGTCGCTGTTTTCTCATCAAGGATGTGGTAGAAGCACCTCATCTCCTGGAAGCCACAACCAAGATGGCGGAACAATTATCTTCAACATCTGAAAAAGTAGCATTTTTTTTTCCAGAATTTTAAAAGCTAAACTGGTTCAGCACGTCGTGTTAAACGCACCAGACAGTTTTCAACATCAAGTTTGTAGCTAAAACCTTTTTAAACCCTGAAGTAGATTGTGCCCAAATGATGAGCGACCAGTGGCGTCCCTCAAGGCGCTGTCCTGTCCCCTACACATTTTCTCCTTTCTTTCAACCATTTCCTCTCCTGCACAAATAATCCAACGCATTCATACACTGACGATTCAACGCTGCATTCCTCCACGTCCTTCAATTCTGCTCCTTCTCCTCTCACTGGATCTGCATCTCGTCTCTCCATAACTTCCTCAGTTAACTCAGACTTGGACAGGAGATCTCAGTGAGGCAGACCACATCTGGTTAAGTACAATTCCTCCAAGACCCATTTGTCTCTATCGGGAACTCCTCACAACTCTCGCCTCATCTTTGATGGTTCTGTAATTCCACCTCTTGACTCAGTGAATATATTTGGCATTGCTGTAACATCCACTCTCTCTTGGGAACCCCACATTACAGGAATAGCTAAGTCTACCTCTAAGAAACTGGGTGTCTTGTTTAGATGTCGAAACTTCTCTTCTTAACAGTTGCTCCGTTTATACATGGGATTGATTCGTCCTTGTTTGTAACACTGCTCTCACATTTGAGGGTTCTAACTCTGTATCCTTACTGGACAGAGTTGGATCGATAGCGACTTATAAACTGTCTCAGGATAACTTTCAAGCTTGACCCATATGCCCTACGCCGCAGTGTTGGTTCACTTTCCATCATCTACAGGTATTACGTTGGTTTTTGCTCCCGAGAGCTGACTGCCTGTGTACCCCCCACCATTAACTAGACCCCCTAATACTCGGCAAGTTGCTTTGTCACGTTACTGTATGGCCGTCGGCACCTCAAGAATGGACTGTTTTGATAACTGTTTCTTTCCTTACACGTCTAAGCCTTGGAAATTTCTATCGTCTCATGTTCCTAACTATGACCTGGCGCATTTTAAAAGCCTAGAAAATTCACTTCCTCCAAAATTGGTCAATACTTTCCCTTGTCTCATCTTTCTCCCTTTCATTATCCTCTCTCTATTTCCACTATGGGCCGGCCTTGATTGTGGGCCCCGGTCCGTGGCTGGTGTCTCCAGTGTAAGCTAGAGAGAGAAAAAAAGATAAGGATCTCAAGGTATCAACTTTCACCACAGTGTGTGCAGAAGCCGGTAGTGCTGCAGTGTGGCACCAGTTATTCAACACTTCCTCGTTCTCTCATCCCACGTTTGTGTGAGGTGGTTGACGGCGGTAGGAAAAAAAATGATCGTTAGGCAAGTGTGTGTGTGTGTGTGTGTGTGTGTGTGTGTGTGTGTGTGTGTGTGTGTGTGTGTGTGTGTGTGTCACCGCTGACCAGGGTGAGCAAAGGTCAGCAGAGAGCCAGGCTGGGTCAGTGAGGCGAACTGACTTGACTCCTGCAGGGTAGGAGACCTCTTCCTCCTGAACGTGACCAGCAGCCAGGTCAGATGATGATCAGCCAGGACAGATGATGATCAGCCAGGACAGATGATGATCAGCCAGGACAGATGATGATCAGCCAGGTCAAATGATGATCAGCCAGGTCAGATGATGATCAGCCAGGTCAGATGGTGATCAACCAGGACAGATGATGATCAGCCAGGACAGATGGTGATCAGCCAGGACAGATGGTGATCAGCCAGGACAGATGATGATCAGCCAGGACAGATGATGATCAGCCAGGACAGATGATGATCAGCCAGGTCAGATGATGATCAGCCAGGAATGTGTTGCCCCTAGTCCCTAGCCTCCAGTACAACACAGGTGTTGCGCCGAGGGGACAACACCTGTGTTGTATTGTTGTCCTCAGAATGTGGGAGCTGGAGAAGATGATCCCTGAATGTGTGTGTTGTGGTAATGTTGATAAAGTCCACACTTGTAACGGGAACATTTGAGAGGTGTTGCGACTGATGATCTGCCGGCGGGCAGATCAGTGTTGCGGGCGGGCAGATCAGTGTTGCGGGCGGACAGATCAGTGTTGCGGGCGGGCAGCTGCAACACTGGAGGAACCAAAGTGACTGCATTTGTTGTGATCACATCTGTCGTAGCTCCAGGCTACAAAGAGACGCTACTGAAGACCAGTAGGTAATATGATCCGCAGGATATTTGGTGAAACAAACATATACTTGTTGTAGAAAGATCGAATGGTTTCTACACTGGATTGTAGCGCGCCAGTCTGGTTGTGAGGGAGGTGCAGGAAGTCATGTTGTGGGTGGTGGTGGCGGAGGTGAGGACTGGTCCACTGGCCCCGTGGGACACCCCACCCTGGGCCATGAAGGACCGCCACCCTCACCTCTCGTGGACCCGCTGGTACACGTGAAGGTACGTACGTCCCGCTGGTTGCCATGTGATGGACCGCGATGGTTCGTAACGGTACAGAAATACGAGAACCGTTGTTATACATCAGCAGGATAACTGGAGCAATGTTGTGACCCGTGGGAGCACCTTGGACCAGACGTTCACATTCGTCAGTTGCTGAACCTCACTTGCAGACGTCCCTCTGTCCCACACCAGCACATACCCGCCTCAGCCTGGATGTTCCACACTTCTGGGAGACAAAGACGAGGGCTTGGTTGTAGGTTGAGAATGGTGCGTGTTGTGACGTCTTCATTATAACCCCTCCAACTGGTACACCTGCTGTGAAGTTAGAGAAACAAGCATGTTATTATAACTATACAGTTGTTATGTTTGATGTCAGTTGGCCTGTATCGCCTTTCATTTGTTTGTTGTGGTGTGTACGTAATATTCCATTTAATTATCATTTCATTACATACTCAGGTTATTTTACGTATCACTTCCCTTCTGCGTTGTGAGTAACTTGACTATAACACGTCACAACAACACGGTGATGGTAAGTTGTAGTAAAGGCAGTTTTCAGATGAGGCCTTATATGTTAAGCCTTACATGAGCATGATAGCAGCGGAGCTAAGTACATGTGGGCTAGGAGGTCAGTGTGTGTGTGTGTGCGCTTGTGTGTGTGTGTGTGTGTGTGTGTGTGGTGGACACCGTTCCGCCATGAAGAGGAGGAAGCACTGTTGTGTACCCAGGACAGGAGCAGGGAGGCAGGCTGGTCCGCCAGCCGGAGGCACCTCCACCTGCGTCTCCATATTTATTTACACATGTTCTGCCTCGGGTCACCAGCTTCCCCTCACGTGACGTGGACCGTCTCGAACCTGTGAGGAGGTTTGACCACATTATGTTCATAGTGAAGATAGTCCGGCTGTAGTGATGGATGACATCCAGTTTATATTGAGTCCTGAGGTGAGGTTGTAGTTCAAGGTGGTGAGGATGACTGGGTGGTGGAGGGCCGCGCTGTTTGCCTTCCACTCAATCAAGGAAACGAAGTGAATCAGACGAAACTCGTATGTTATTACCTCTCTCTCAGGTACCCTAGTGAGTTACCTGTTTGTCCTGTACCGGGGAGGGAGTTCGACACTCGTGGGGCGAACCATCCAACTCTTGAACATCTTCTGTTATTGAAATAACAAGGAAACACCAGCCCGACACGGGTCACAGGTCCAGACTTGGTGGTAGGAACACACACACACACACACACACACACACACACACACACACACACACACACACAGATCACGAGAGTTGCGACGAAAGTAATGCATGTAGGAAAGAGAG
>JAUTXX010519542.1:0-21219 GCA_032273605.1 Panulirus laevicauda | reverse complement strand
TTTATTGATTTTAATGGTCAAGGGATGGGGGCCCCCACGACTGTCATTTTCCCTCCCTATGCAGTATAGACAGGTCATCGCACACACACACACACACACACACACACACACACACACACACACACACACACGTCATACTACGTTTGTGTGTTTGTGTGAGCTTTCATCTATACATATTCTAAACGTTTAATTACACTTGATTCAATGAACAATCAATGATCATTATACCTATCATTACTATAATTATCATCATCATTAGTATAATGATTATCATCATTTATCATTGTTGTTATTGTTGTTGTTATACTTATCATTATACAGAGACACAAATCTTGCGTTGAATGCGACGACACCATATGAACCGTCTCTTCTACAAGATGCCCAACATCATTTCTACTTCACTCTCTAACCTCCATATTTCCCCTGGTCTATTTGACTGTTATTTCTCTACTCCAGCCGAGAACGACTGAGCTACTACCATCACTCGTCGCTGCCACATATACGGCTACACTTCACCCGGCCACAAGGAGGGGGAAAAAAAAGATGGAAAATCACTTTTGTGTAGCTTACGACAGACGCAGAAGATGCTCACCAGCGAAGACTACCAGGTTACACACACACACTACTTGTACACTACGCGATATTCTTCTCCAGTCTTCACCTTTAGCGAGGGAACGCCAGGAACACTCGTAAAAAAAAAGGCCTCCATTTCCTCACATAAACTCTCTCTTGTCGTGTATAATACACCTGAGCCATGCATTAGACAAATAAACTCACCTTTTTCTCTAAGTATTTTTGGCACAGTTTCTTGAGAATCAACACCTCCTCCATCCGTTCTGTTCTGCTCATAAAGCCATACCGTTCCTTCCTAATCTGATGATTTCCATAACACTTTACCAGGTAAACAGTCTTACAGCTCTGTGGTTCTTATATTCATACCCCCTGCGCCTTATACAACGGCGATAAAGCATGCATTTTTGCCAGTCTTCTAGCAAATCCTCTCCCATAACAAACACAACACTGATAAAACACATTCACGCTCTGATGACTTGACAAACACTAAGCGAATGCCTCCTAAATCATACGCTCCAACACCGGGCATAACACTCACCCAAAACTACACTCCCAAGACATTGAAGTGTTACACTTTCTCTTCTGCAATCAGTTTGTCATTTGTCTCTCTCTAACATTATCAATATCGATTCAACACATCACAAATCCCCTCATGTCCACAATGCCACTTCCCCGCTAAAAACAATGAGAGAGGAATATTTCAGTTACCGTGAAATATGTAATTCTTTATAAGTAAGTATCTTTGTAAGTACCATCAGTACGTGGAAGGATAATTCTATTTCAATTTGTACAAAATGTAATTCTGATGGTTCTAAATTTAGTCTCTTGCTTCCGAATTAGGATATAAATGTTTACTCATTAATTCGTTCTTGGCTTTAATGATAGCACTGTTATAATTGCATTAATTAGTGGATCATTATCTCCCTAATAGAAGTTTATAATGACTTTTCGTCATTGAGAAACTCTATGTCTACCAATGATCATCTCATTAGAGCAGTATACTTACAACGGCAATATATTACAGCAGTACACTTGCAACAGTATACTACAGCAGTAAACTACAGTAGCACGCTTGTAACAGCAGTTTACAGCAGCATACTACAACATAACCCTTGCAACAGCAGTATACTGTAGCAGTAAACTACAGCAACACGCTTGTAACAGCAGTTTACAGCAGCATACTACAATACCCTTGCAACAGCAGTTTACAGCTAGACACAGCGATGGAACACACACACACTCTTCCTCAAACATATAAACATTATCTTGATGGTGGCATTTCTTCCATGTAACAAACCACTCTCCCTACACACCCAACCCTCCAGAACAACTTTAACAACCTCTAGAGCTGGATCACCTCCTACCACGTCACCTACAACCAAACCAAGACTATAGTTATATACATCAGCCTCTCTACAAGTCGTGTCACTCTGGACAATAAACTAAGCTGGAAGGAGCAGGTCAGCACCATCATCATCATCATCATCATCAGATCCTCCAGCTGTCATCGTCTCTACATTCTCCGTAGACTCAAGACACTTGGACTCCCTCCACCTGAACTCAAGACACTTGGACTCCCTCCACCTGAACTCAAGAACATCCACACAACTTTCATCCACACACTCACCTACGCCTCCCTCCCTCCTCCTCCTCCTCCTCCACTGTCTGGTCTTCCACCCCTACCCACCACACAACAGGGGTCACTAGAAAAGGTCCAGGAAAGGTCATCCAAGATGTCCCTCTCAATCACTCTTACTGCACACCGATTATGAGGCACTCAACACTTTGGTCCTAAGAAGTTCCCCAAGTTAATCGACCGCGGGAATATTACAACGGTTTGCCAGGCAGCTCCTGTGGGGTAAGACCCCTGGCCATGGGTGCTGGCTCTACCTGTGGGGGAACTGTGGGGACACCCACCTCGGCCATGGGTGCTGGGCGCTACCTGTGGGGGGGAACTGTGGGGACACCCTGGCAAAATTGGTGGGGTCCACCACAGCGGGCGGCCTGGCTCGTTTCCATGATAATGGCAACTTTGCGAAGGTTGAGATTACGCCAGCTCTCTCTCCTCCCCCTCCTGCTGGCCTGGTGTGGCGTGGTGTGGAGTGGCGTGGTGTGGTGTGGGGTGGTGTGGGGTGGTGTGGTGTGGGGTGGTGTGGTGTGGGGTGGTGTGGTGTGGAGTGGAGTGGAGTGGTGTGGCGTGGTGTGGCGTGGTGTGGTGTGGTGTGGTGCTGTGGGAGTATAATATCATGCTGGTATGAAATACCACAGACTCAATCCTCATGTGTAGGATTACATTATCCATCACAAAATTGGAAAAATTCGAAGGAAAAAAAATATTAAATGCTTTCCTGCGAAGGTCAGTCATCCTTAATTGGCCTATAATCCCCGGTAAGTGAACTTGCCAATTAAAGGGAATGATATTCATTCATCTTTCGCTTTTAAATATCTTGATTATGGTTATTATTCACCAGATACAAAGCCACTTGCTTACATCAAGATCATATAATTAAAACCCTATCCAAACCTCATTCATTTGAATGTGATCGTGTCAAAAGCGGTTTCGCTTCCAAAGACGAATAACGAATAGAAAGTTTTATTCAAAATTGATTAAAATCATTTCTTTCCGGGACTCGTCGATAAGAAAACTGGTTACATAGAAGAAAATAAAAGCTTTCACGTTGATAAAAACCTGATTATCCATTCTCGAATCTCCTGAACAAATTTTGCTTAGCCACAGTGGCACACGTACAGACTACAGCCCTTACGCCTATACCTTCCTATTTTAGTCATATCTAAACTTTTAAACAATTTCAAATTAATTTCCTCAGTCTATCATATAATCTGCCCTTAAATTTTGTTCTTTAGTTCTTAAAGCACACTAGTGTCTCTTCACATTCCTTTGATTATCATATTTCGCAGACCTTAACAGGTCTTGCCTTCAAGGTTTACATCTATATCCCATCCCCCAAATACATTACGTAAACAAACATTTCCAAAATACTAGAGTCTCCCGTACATCGTTCTCTCTCATGTTCCAGTCATACCCATTTTCTTTGTCAATTCCATTTTCTTGGTAGACCTATGTAAAAAAAAAGAAATCTCTTGCTTTTCCTGCATTTACGCATTTACCATAGATGAGGAGCAGAGGCAAAACGAAAAATACTCCTGAAATAAATTAGCTAAATCTACTGATAGAATAAATAAGGCTCAATGACGTGTTGCGCGTTGTTAGCAACACCACGAAATGTTACGTTCATTAACATCCATGTGCGTTTTTGAAATGCCTGATCGTTATAAATGATAGAAAACACACCAACAGACCTATACCTGCAAGAACAATTAGACTGTTTCATGAATGACCATCTGTTTAGCAGTTCAAGTCACTGTACTATGTTCCACGTACAGTCACTCCTCCCCCAAGACGTGTTACGAACTCAAATTAACATAAAGGCACCAGGTACGTGCTTACGACCCCCTATGGCCTAGTGAACAAACTAATACGGTTTCCCATGATGACAGTATAGTGTGTGTGTGTGTGTGTGTGTGTGTGTGTGTGTGTGTGTGTGTGTGTGTGTGGAAAATAAGGACAATATAGTGTGTGGAGAATACGGGCAATGCAGTGTGTAGGGAACACGTCGATAACACGAAGAGCAATGGATACCAGGAATAAATACGGGACTAGTATACGTAAAAATATGCGACACGTTATTTTGAAATAAACAGAACCTGCGAATACAATGACTAATTTCACCTCAGGGTCGAGAACTGCCAAGATTTTCAGTGTTGGAGGCGAAACATACCAAAGTGGTCGTCTTCTGAGTCCCTAGATAAAACACCACACACACACACACACACACACACACACACACACACACACACACACACACACACACCGCCCTACAAGCGTCACCTTAATCATATCCACCTAATCCCTCCGGAGAAATGTGCTTGGTGACCCAACCTACAGCTGCATCTACTGTATTAACCCCTGACACACATATATACTCGATAGTCGGCAGTTAAAGGTTAATAACTACCACTTTAATTACAGATGACCTGACCTGACCCTTTCCATAGGAGCAGTCGCTCTCAGTTCGCCAGCATGGAAATCATAGCTTGCAACATTCACTATGGAAAGAACCTGCTTTTCCAGACCCGACTATTATCAAAGCAAGACAGTCTTCTTGCCCTCTGTTGTCTCACCTTGTACTACCTAGTGAAGTACTGTTGTCGTTTAACGTGTTTCCGTGCCCCTCTCTTAGTTATAACACTCCAACAACCAAGAAACCAGAGCGCCCACAACAGCTAAAAACTGGATACAACAGCGGGACATTAACAATCACATACTTCTCAACCAGCACTTAAAATACGGTAATAACTGTTAGAGCAAGCTGGGTGAGGTGTACAAAGGTTCTTTCTATAACAAAGCATCTCTTACAAACCTCCATTTCTTAACGCCACACGTTTTCCCTGATCTCCGTACCCTCTCCACTACAACAAATATAACAAAACCAAACCATTCCTACCTCAACGTTAAATCTGTCCCGGCCGCATCTAAATTAGCACTTTGCTACAACAATGACAAAGATACAACCACCGTTCTGTAGGAATAATGGCAGTACTGTATCATTATCAGTCAATGGCAGACAAATGTGGCACTTCACCATAACCCAACACTAAATAGAAACTCGTAGCCAAGGAATAATTCCGTGGGGAAGTCGCGTTGACGAAATCCAAATATTCCCGATCTTTTTCTTATACTAATCAACACTCACGAATACAACTAGACATTTCGAAATAACTTAACAACTTGGGTATATTCTAGACACACACACACAACTTATTCTAATCGGATTCTAAACCACAACACGACAAAATCACCCAGACTTTTCTATGAATTTCAGTTTAAACATTAACAAGCCCAACTACTAATAATTTGCAATAGAACTGATATATTTTCCTTTATTATTCTGATCGCGCTCAACATATCACTATAACTAATGTATTATCGAGGTCAAACAATATTTGACATAGCATCTGTAACAAGTTGAAGCATGATGCCACACAAAATTCGACGTGTTAATTATAATTAGTAAAACACCATGGATAAGCAACATCCGACGTAATTACTGTAATCATGTCTAGCATCTTTAACAACACTCGAATTATCTGTGATCAGAAATAGCATTGGAAATACGATCACTTATCAAGATAAATAAATGTTTAAATCAAACGCACGACTATCTCCGAAAATTAGTTCAAAATCACGACCAAACATTGGACTTAAGTAATCAATATAATATCATGGTCAAATACTGGATATACAACTTACAATCAACTACAACATCATGGTCATACAATACATTATTAATAAATAGGGGATACAACATGGCCAAACAATGGACTTACCTTTAATCAGAAATACATTATGGCCAAAACCCAGTCAAAATCACATATAACCTGTACATCATCATAGCCAAACAACCCTACATATAACATGAAATCATATGAAACATCATGGCTAAACATTCTAAAAACAATCTAAAATCAGTGAACATCTTGATCAATGAACACTCATTACCTGTAATCCTTTGAAACATTATAGTCAAACAGTTACAAACCTAACTACAATTGGTGAACATCATGGTCACTGAACACTCAGCCAATTATCTGTAACTAGCTGAAACAACATCACGACCTAACAACACATGAAATCACCAATTAGCAATTGCAACATCATGGGTCATTATGACGTAAGTGGCAGCGAACGAATCGAGTTCTGAAATACGTCTTTTAAATCACTTTTTTTTTTCCTTATGGAGACATGACTGGCCATAACTAATTATCAGGTCATTAAATGACATTGATTAGGGTTGTTCGGGGTGGTTATACCAGACTAAATTAGTTCGCCGGCACTTACACAATATTGACCACATCTTGGCCCAAAAAAAATTAATCAGTGCGAAATTAATGGCCATCAAGCTCGTAAAGTATTATGATATCACTTACCTAACGAAATACCGGTCCGGAGTATCCAAAGTTAAAGTAATTGTTCATTAAATAATGATCCACTAAGTTCACAAACACATTATCTCACTAGAAACATATTAAAAAAAGATGGCTGCCACCGATCCAATGTCCATGGATGTCAATGCACACTTTTATATCAAAAACTCGCGATTAAACGTTTCAGAGGCTTTATCTACGAAGTTCTAAGTCATTAACAGGTTGTCTTTAGTCTCAAAACTGTCCACAAAGTGTCGGTAGCGAAATACGAACGAAAAACCAGTGCTCTGAATTAGATAAGGGAGATGCAGCCTCTGTGCCTCTTTACTCCCCCGAGGTGGAGGAGGCACTAAGGATTTAACCTCACCTCTAATGTTTACATACCCAAACACAAGTCTTAATTACTAAAAACCCAATATCTTCAATTGGCAACGCTTACACGTGTCAATCATAATGAATCCATGACCAACAAAGGGGAAACTTTGTGAAAATCATCAGGAAATAGCCATACGTGAGGTTAATATTGAATTTATTAAGGAAGTATGATGCACAACAGGTCATTTCATGTTAAACAATCTGGCCACACACGGTAAGGGGCGGAGCTTCCATCTGGTCACATGACGCGTTATGACAAACAAACCGTTTTTTATATCTGATAAAAACATGATACACCGGTGTAACTTAACACAATTTCCTTTACCTCGTGTCATGTCATGATATGTCTATCTTCTGTCATGATATAGCAGTGGTAAGACGTTTAGCTGTGGGTCTGTATCGGGGGTTGTCATGCCAAGCCCATCCCACACGCATCACTTCCCATGTCAACTTGTCACGTTGTGTCATTCTGTGACAAGATGTGTCATACCGGGGCAAGGGAGGACCTGTCAACTATCACGGCTCTTTCTCAATTTAATAAACACATATCTTCCACACCACAACTGTCTCTGAGTCCAATACACACATATCTTTGAGACTATCAACATATGAAGTACTCACCGGTAATAAATAAAAAGCATCGATGATTTCTGAAAAATTTATCTACTCTCGCGTCTTAACTATGCAATTTGCGACATAATAAAATCTATTAAAATGATGAACATTATTTCCTCTCACTTTAAAGAACAAATACATTGTTTCGAAAATCAGATGAGGTTGTATTTAGAGTTACTTTCAAAAATGTCAATACTCCAGATTTAAAGAACCCGCTTTTAAATGCGCGTCCTTTAATTAGACGCATTTAAAGAAGTATATTTAAAGTGTGGGTGTAGACACTGTACAGTTAAAAGCCCATCTTTAAAGGATATACGTTTAAAAGGCAGTGCACGTAAATAGATGTATTACTAAAGGATTATTTTTATCCACCTCTTTAAGTACCCCAGCTGATTTTACTTCAAATAATACATGAAAAGAGCAAAAACCTCATAAGATAGAACGAGAAACAAGTAGGATACTTAAGGTCACTGATAGATAACAAAAATAGTCATTAATATTGAAGGGAGTCATGTACCATCGACTCAAAATGGTCTTTGGAACAAAATCAGACTGGCTTCAAGCCATGGTCCAGACCTAAGCTCTTACGTAATTTAAATACTTAAATAATATTAAACTTCAGGCTGCTCCTCCCAGCCTTGTGTGCGAATGACAAGGCCATAGTTACGATCTCTGCATATCACAGATCAGACATTGATAGTCCTAATCCAGTAGTTTTCTGGCCAAATATGTAAATTTGGGAATTAAATGGCAGACTTAGCATTTAAAGGAACAAGTATGTCGCCTTTCTTCAGTCACTAGGGGCAGCTATATAAGACATTTATGGCCAAATATGAACTTCCCAGCAAACCTAACCACACCCAACTTAATCTGAGTGAAATAAATATATAGTTTAGCGAAAAAGAAGGACATGAGAGTGAGACAAAACATCATAATGACCTCATTTTATCTGAAGACAAATCCCATAAGTTACCTCACCAGGAACACATGGCAACCATGATGTCCTAGTTATGCCTACATCTCCTGTACTACAGCTACTGGGGGTACTTAGACGTACAATTAATGAAGAGAGTAATGGTGGAGACTTAATAACTTCAGCGGCATAGTTGTCATAGCAACCATGCACTGGTGGAGGCAGTAATGCCATCTGTTGGCAGAATGACGTCACTGCCGCTCCGCCATCACCAGCTGTCGTCTGCAGAGGGTCAGACCTGAACGCTAGATTCTAATTTAACTAAAGATGCTGCGAACCACAGCAGCCCTGAGGGTCACAGTACCTAAGCTCACACCAAAGAATGTCGTCAAAAAGGCGGGTCAGAGGAGCTTCTCTGTGGTGATGGCTCCAGCAGCTAGGAAAATGAGGTGAGTATACGAGTCGTTTTGTCATAACACACTACTGCCGGCTCAGTCAGCTGATCCTCTCTCTCTATATATATTTATGGGTAGAAATGGCATTTTGACCTGACCTTTGACCTGTCATCTCACCTCATTACCTCGGGACATGACCCCCTCTATCATAGCACCTACGTAATAGGACCTACTGGCCAAAGATGGCTGGCAAGACAAGTGGTGGCAACCTGCCCCCTTTTTTTTATATGAATTCCACCTCATACATCCTGTATAAAATACAATAGACACATTGTATGAAGATTATCACTTTGATTGACGACTAAGATGACTTTCTATCACTGTGGAAACCAATCCTTTTTCCCTTCACTTTCACCCACATGCTGCAGGCTATGCCGTGCCCATATATCATTCCTCCTCATATATTTAAGACCACAGTGCAGTCTTCCTCATTTATCTAAGACCGAAGTGCAGTTGGGGAAAACGATAACAGCAAAACTATCCAATTATGGAATTGTAGGGCGCCACATATGGGCAGGGCACAAACCAATTGTATCTTCATCATGGAAATACTTATTTACACATGTTAGTATTATTTTCATGTATTATTTTGCAGGGAAGGAGTAGAACCCTCATGGTATCCCCATATCTTGATTTATTTAAATATTATTCAACTGTCTGAACCTCCATATCAATCACATAACCCAAGTTTATTCCATTCATTCATTTGCTGGAACATGAATGCATGCTATGGTCAAAATCTGGATGTAAGCACATGGGACTCCTCATATGTAGATGTTTTTTATAGATAATATTTCGAAAAAAGATCAGTCTTGGCAGTTAGACTCATTTTGTAAGTTTGGTGGATTTTTGGAAGGGAGTTTCACCTACTTTTGTTGTAAGGAATCCTCAGTTTTTCTAAATTTCCATGGCCTTTCCTCAGTTTTCTTATTTAGCATCATATGATGATAAAGAAACCCATTATATCAACCCTTCCACAGTCCTGTTGTACTCTCGACACAGTACAATGCAAGACGAAATCATTCCTCGTCCTGGCGATAGAAGTGATGCCGTTGAATTTCAGAATCGCTCAAAATTTTGAGAAAATACAGTGTGTTGCTGTGATCATTTTTATACATCTATTGAAACTGCCATAATTGTGAATATATATAAATTTATCTCAAAAAAATTATTTTGATTTCCTTAAAAGTAGCCATATTAAGAGTTTCATGGTAATTGATAATTGGTTTTTTGTTCATTGATGCTTTTGAATCACAACCACACCATACAGATGTTTTCATTTACCTCAATGCCATGAGATTGTCATGTGATGGTGCTTTCGCATGTTGTGTATTAGATTGTACAACGTTTAGAAAACATAACCTAACTTTTTGTTGGGGAGAATGCAGTTACAAATACACATGCTTCGAAAAAATATTGCAGCCTATCACGTGATACCATTTTCATGCTATGCAGCATTTTAGAATGAAATGATAACTGATGTTTTTCTCATGATGTAATAGTATCAGTAGCTCTTTTTCTGCAGATAGAATACTGTATTATCGCATTTTTGCAAAGGCTCTTATGTAAAGAGTATTGCATTTCCTCAAAATAAATGAAAACTGTCATGCGAGTCCAACTTGAATAAGTCTGTATTAAACAATGATTACCGAGACTAACCTGTTTAGGATTTATCAACCCGAGGAAAAGCACAGCTATTTACTGGAATGTTTAGATTGTAATAACTAGTAAAGTAAAAGATGTTTTTTAAAATGACAGCTTTCACAAAACAAATGCTGCATTCTCCAACACACAATCCTTTCAGAAATGTTTATTAGCTATTTGCAAAGTATTTTAACATAACCCATAAGATTTCAGAGAGTTAAAAACTTTATTTATATGTACATATTTTTCTTCTAAAGGAAACATATAAAAGAAAATGTCACCAACAGTACTAGTCTGTAATAATCAGCTCTGGTTTGTTAGTAGATAGATTAATAAATCCCAACCTTATTTGTTCTCGCATACAATTTTCCTTGTCATTTATTTTTTCTAAATTATACTATATTTTGATCACTCCTTCTGCACTTACCAGTCAATCCTCAATTGAACTTTTAAATCGTATAATGTGTCTGTATTCATGGTCATGCAAAGTGCTGAAATATTACATACCTGAAAACAAACTTTTGCTGAATCTCGTTGGATGGTCATTTTGCGGTAGGTGGAGGAGTATTATTGTGCTGACATAAATATAATTGTTTTTCTTCTTACAGAGGAGCAAGAATCCTGGAAGCACATATTGTGCAGGTGCCCAAGCCAACTGTGATAGTGTCCTACCTCACCCGTGGCTATGCATCAGGTGCTGACCTTCCTGAGCACATCAAGGTCAAACTCCCTGCTCTCTCCCCAACGATGGAGATGGGAACAATTATATCTTGGGAAAAGAAAGAAGGTGTGATTTATCATATAGTTTGTCATTAACTATGTCACCATAAACACTGACCAAATGGATTAGCCATCATCATGAGTAGAAGTACTACCTTAGGAGAATGATGGAATTGCTAGTAACAGAAATTTCTCTTCAGGTTCCTTGCTTCATGAAATGATTCACATTGTTAGCCATATCCATACTGCTGTCCAAGTGTTGGTTAGATATTGTAATAAGTCAGTTGTAATCATTGGTTTCTCATTTATCTCACCTCTTTAACTATCTTCCTTCAGTTTCCATTGTCCATTTAAGATATTTACCCAAAGGAATTGGTTATTGATATCTTTTTAACTATGTTTAGTGCATCATTTCACAGTTTAGTAGGGTGTTTCATGCTGCTGCTTCTTCATGTACATAGACTGATTTCTTCCATGTAAGAGGCTTTGCTGTGCCTTTAAACTCACTTGTGACACTTTTACTTAATATTGGATCTATCTCTTGCTTTCTCTTTATCACTTCTGTTTCACCAATGTTTGTGAAATATTCACAATTGTTTGACTGAATCTTTTTCCACACTCCTACCAATGAGTCATAAATTCTTTCTCAAATATAAGTTTCCCTTTTCAAATATTCCATTTAAACATAACTTT
Organism: Panulirus laevicauda; assembly: GCA_032273605.1. Lineage (NCBI taxonomy): Eukaryota > Metazoa > Arthropoda > Malacostraca > Decapoda > Palinuridae > Panulirus > Panulirus laevicauda. The sequence goes on along the minus strand of JAUTXX010519542.1, from coordinate 9,225 downwards.
ACCTTTGCTGATATTCAGTTTAAGCTTTTCGTTTTTTACATAACCAGTGTCTTCTTTTAGCTTCTTCCACTGTTTCATTCAAAAGCATGTTACAGTTTTTTACATACATTTGTTGTACAAGAGTCTGCTATGCATTTGGATTCACATGAACCTGTGTGATCGCTAATGGACTAATATAGTAGATAAATAGCCTTTTGTTCTATAGAGTTGCTTCTTACCTTCATCTGCTTGTAAGACAAGGAGAAATTGATGAAATTTTGTCCTTGCAGGTGATGTCCTAAATGAAGGAGACCTGTTGGCCGAGATTGAGACAGACAAGGCAACCATGGGGATGGAGACTCCTGAGGAGGGCTACCTGGCCAAAATTATTGTTCCAGCAGGGGAAAAGGATATTCCTCTAGGGAAAGTGGGTTTCTATATCTCCTAAGGATATTTTTATGGCAGAAGAGTGAAATTATAAATCATTGGGTTACCCCTCTCTGCTTCACTAACTTTGAAAGATGTACTTGCTCTTACTTGATGCTGCTTTGTAGTTATGAATATAGATTATATATCTGAAGGACTGTGTTCATATGATCCAAAATTATGATGGTTACGGGAGAAACCATCAACACCTTGCCTTGGTGAATAACACTTGTACAGGGCAACAGTATTGTTTTATTGTGTTGCCCTGATTTTCCATTACAAGTTGGTGCAGGATACAGCAGTGCAAATTCCTTATGCATTATATTTCACTGTATAAATCTTTTTGATGGTATAAAGTAAACATGTAGGCAAAATAGAATCTGAGTTTTTGTTATAGATAGTTATAGATATATATATCATCATGGCCCTAGCTTAACGTATCACATTAGTATTTTGGCCTGCAATACCAAGAGCTCTGTTCTACTAAATTCCCAACACTACTTTTCATATGCTGTGTTGGTAAACAGCAGTCTATGAACAGCGGCATGACAGTCTGTCACAATCTTATTTCTGAATTGCTTTCTTTAGAGAAATAAGTACTTTAAGTGAATCAGTTTGATAATGTATGTTCACAACCAAATGGGCTGCGTAACAGCCAGCTTTAACAGACATAGTGAGTTTAATTTAGCCAGCCTTTTAACTTATGAAAGTGTGATCCTGTTAACTATTCAGATTTTAGGATTATGGTGAAAATACTCCTACTCAAAGAGAAGCTTTCTGCAGTAGTTGCATTATTTCCTTTGTGCCACACAAGATACATGGTGCAAATTTTGAAATGGGGTGCTTACTTTGTTCTGACTTGGCATTAAACTCTGAATTGTTCCATTTATATTGGAATTTATGTGTTAAAACCAGATCGTATGATTTTGACTTCAAAGCAAACAAATTTATAACGGAAAACCGATAAGTACAATGTTTCAAAATGAATACTTGTGCTGACTTGCAAGTAATGGCAATTATAAAACCAATGAAAGAAACTGCACTTCCAAATGATAATGACCCTTTCTGTAAGCCATAGAAATTTACAGAGGTCCCAGGACAGAAGTTTATCAAAATATTTTGCCAAATGTTTTAGTCATCATTTAATAGGAAAGATCAAGAGAGGTTAAAAAGGAAAAAAATCATGCAAACAAACAAACCCCATATTGTACTGGACAGATATTTAGACTTGAGCCATCTGGATGGTACATTGGTTGGCTTTTCCCTGCTTAATTGAAGTTTTGGGAGGGTTTTGGGAGTGATAATTGGAAATTAGGCTAAAAGCACAGATGTAGTTTGGTCATCCTAGAACAAAAATTAATGCTTATTACTACCACAGCTTCTATGCATCATTGTGAGTGACGAGAAGGATGTGGAGGCATTCAAGAACTATCAACCCACTGAAGATACTGTAGAAGCTGCACCAGCTCCAGCTCCAGCTCCAGCTACACCGCCACCCCCTCCCCCACCTCCTGTGGCAGCAGCCCCACCAACTCCACCACCACCCCCTGCTCCAGCTGCAGCACCTGCTGCTGCTCCTGCTCCTGCTCCAAGCAGTTTTGTGTATGCGTCCCCCTATGCCAAGAAGTTATCCAGCGAGCAGAACATTAATCTCTCGGTAAGAAATTTGTTTGTGTAGGTTTTAGCCTCGTGTCTTTTTGACTTTTTTTTCATTAATACTGCAAACAGTGCTATCTTCCCTCTAAAGCTAACACCATTAATCAATTCGTACACACAAATTAATGCTCAAATGAGTCTTGAATGCTTTCAAGAAACCTTTGGAAACAGTACAACTAATCTTTTTATTGTCAGTAATAACCGAAGTCTAATCATGTTTCAGAGATGAGAATCTAACAGGATAACTTACTAACAATTACAGTGAAAAACAAGGAGGGTAAATGGAAGTACTTTCATTATATTGATATAGATATCAGTTTTTAGGCATAGATTTGAATATTTTATTTTAGTCAAAGTCTGGCTATGACCTACATTCATACCATACTTCTTTTTTAACTAACTAATATGTTCCCTGTCTTACATAGGCAGTTGCCCAAGTGTCCGGCATTGGTCACAGTGCTGACGATTGGCTTAGAGGCTCCGATGTTGAAAAGTTTGCATCTCAAGTTGCTGCTGGGCCAGAGGTATATATACCTTTTTCCCGGTTCAAAAATTATTTAGAACTTTTAAGAAGAATAAGAGCCTTTGGTATCAGCAGATAGAAAATTTCGTTTTCCCTGCTTTTGAAAAAAAAATTCATAACTAAGAATTTCACTTCTGTAGCTTTTGTGACTACAGGAGGCCAATATGCACCTGGTCCACATTCTGTTCTTTGAGTGAAAGGCATGATTCATAGGCCTTTTGGATGATAATGAAAAATTTAATAAATCACAGATCAGACATATAGATTCCTCCCAATATTTAGATGGATATATTATGTAAATAGGCATATCTGTTTGTTTCCCTGGTAAGTGAGAAAATTAGTTTTGAATTTTTTAACTTTTCTTTTCTCGGACTGTATATCCACACACCATGAACAGTTACCAACCTATTATATCCATCTTAACTCTGACTGGTTATATTGAGGACATGGAATCAGGTCCTGATTAATATGGGCAACAAATATACATAAACTGTTCATGATTGATGAGTTCTTAGTAAATGTTAATTCAGAAGATAACCTCTGTTTGATAGATACCTGTTCTTCCTATGTCTTTATTCATATTTTGGGTACATATTTGGTTGGTACAATGTTTTAAGAAAGTATTGTAAAATTCTAAACTAATTTTGACCATCAAACTTTTTGAAGAATATACTTGTCTGGTGTCACAAGTTATCATCTATGCACCTCCTTGGCACATCTCATTTCAGTCATGGTGATGTGCAAAATATTTGATTTAGAAGTAAAACTTCATGATAAAAGCATACGTAATATAAAGCATTCAATGAAAAAATCTTAGTTTGTATAAAAGATTATTATTGTTTATAAGGAAAACAAAAAGATATTCCTTTGCTTAATTTTCTGTTTTTGCTTCAGGTTGCTGCACCTGTTGCAGCTGCCCCAATTCCAGGTGCCACATATACAGATGTACCAATCTCCAACATAAGAAACGTTATAGCTAAGAGGCTTTGCTTGTCAAAGCAGGTAAGATGAAATTTTAAATGTGGTAATTACAAGTCACGGTTTGTTATTTACGATGTATACCCTTTCCAAAAGATACAGTAAAAGTATTGGTTACATAGGATATGAATAGATCAAGCATTTTTTTAATTATTTTACCCGTTTCAGATAATGTATATATGTTTGGTATTACCATTGAAAAATATGCTAATGGTAAACTCTTTCCCATACCCTTTTTCTGTTTAGTCTGAAGACCACTTGACAAGTCGTCACACATTTTCAAACTTCAAAGTATTCAACATATGTCCCCAATTTCCATTTTACTCATTAACCTTTCTTAATCTTTGCCTATTTCTTTATTAGTGCTTTCTCATCTTTGTAAATTTTTTTCATAATCGCAGTTTCCCGCATCAGCAGGATAGTGCTAGGAAGAGACAAAGAAAGATCCCATTCATTTACATCCATTCTCTAGTTGTCATACACCATACACCATACACCAAAACCACATCCCCTGTCCACAACCAGGCCCCACAGACCCTTAAATGGTTTACCCCAGACGTATCATATGCTCTGGTTCAGTCTATCGACAGCACCATGACCCCATTATACCACATCGTTCTAGTATACTCTATCCTATGCACACCTTTTACTTTCCTGCACGTCCAGGCCCGATCTCTCAAAATCTTTTTCACTCCATCCTTCCATCTCCAATTTGGTCTCTCTATTCTTCTTGTTCCCTTAGTTTCTGATATATATCCTTTTCGTTATTCTTTCCTCCTTCATTCTCTTCATATGTTTGTAAACTTTTTAAAATAACTTTTATACTTTTCACACCAAAGTGAGAGGTTTTAAATATGTTACCGAAACATTTCATCACAATCTCTGTGGCCATCACATCCCTTTTGCCTCATAGAAATAGCTTGCCACATAATCCAGGCGGGTATTTCATGTAGCTTCTTTGATAATTACAGAGAATCACTTTTGAGGAAAGAAAAATTTAGTAACTTAAATTCAAATTGCATGGACTATGATTGCCATTCCACCTAATCCATATCCCTATGCTGCATCAGAACCAAATGTAGGCATCTAAGCAAAGCCATCAAAGGCACAATTTCTATAAAAAGGAGTGTTTTTCTTGCTGAATTGCAGTATACAGCTCCTAGTAAATCAAATTTTAGGCATCCAACTCTGTGATACAGTGGTTAGTCACCCTTATTTATGACTAGGGCTTATGTTTTTGTAGATAGCCCATTGTCAAGTTTGAAGTGACTTTTAGGCTTATTGAATATTCAGCCATGGTGATGCAATTTTTTGATGGGATGTGACTTTAAAAAATTTGACTAATAGAAAAGATTATGAATTTCAAGGGTAGTGCAGGATTAGAGAAAGACGTCATGACAAGTGAAAGAACATCTTTAAAAATGAGGTATAACCTTGTAGAGAAGAAATGGTTACTGGAAGCTGTATTCAGAAGTTTCTTATAACTAGCTGCAAGAGAACATAGTTGGAGTAGGACAGAATGAGACTTATGGGCGAGGAGTGTACCTAGGGACGAATATGTGTAGGTATGCTGTACCTTTCATGTGAAATGCAAATTATAGACTAAGCAGCTTGCAAGTCTAATTATGTTCTTCCATATCAGTTTAAATAGTTGGACATGTTTGTGTTTCAGAGATGCTTTACATGCTTTCATCTCATTTCTCCTCTTTTACCAGAGTATCCCACATTACTACCTTAGCATAGACATCTGCATGGACCAAGTGGCACAGCTACGACAAGAGTTTAATAAACTCCTTGAGAAAGAGGGTATCAAAATATCCTTTAATGACTTCATTATCAAGGCATCCGCACTAGCATGCAAAAAGGTGCCTGAAGCCAACTCTTCATGGCTAGACACCGTGATCAGGCAGTATGTATGTGGCTCTATTAATAATAATTGTTTGTTTTACCTATCATTCGTTTTACCTATCATTTTAATGTTTACGTGTTTTAAATACACTGATATCCTGTTCAGGTGGGTTTTCTCACCATAAATCTGTTTATTTGCATTGAAATGAATGTAACACTCATTTCCCAAAAGTCTTGCATCAAGCAAATTTCCACTAAGTAAATCATTTATAACATGCCAGTATGTTACATATTTTAATGTTTTCAATTTAATTAGATCCCAATTATATGGCACATTGAGAATACAAAAACTTGGTATTCCTGGCAAGGTGACCTGTGGCTGGAATACGATAAGAATCTAATGTTATACTGCTCTGATATTTTAAAAGGTATTTTAACTGGAAAACCAAACAATGAAGGATATCATTATTAATGGAAAGTGATATTTATAAAGTGTGAATTTTCTTCAAATCTGTTGGTATTGGGTGTTACTATTGTAGGTATCTCTATGTGAACTGGTGTTTTGGAGTGACCACCACTTTTTATGTTAACTCTCTCTAACAAGCAAGACTAATTTTCACAAGTTAAAATGTGTTGTGCCATTAGTATCCATTGTGGAAAAACCTATCCGTATTAGCTATAAACATAGTAGATTCATTATCAATGAGAACACATGCCATTACTGTATATGAAAGTGTGATAGAATTGATATCAATGAGAGATCATGATGTATGAAACTTGGAATGATGCTGTAGAAATATACATCAAGGATTAACTGTTTAAATATCATACTTATTTTCTATTGTGTTTGAACTGAAATGAAATTACTTTGTAACAGTAATGTTCTACACAAGTTATAGCTTACTAGTGTTGAAATTTTAGTTTTAAGAATGGTGCAAGTTATCTTCTGTGCACTGCTTATACATAAACGAAGTTTACCCGAGGATTTGAATGTAGTTTTATATAAAAATTCATGTTCAGTATATGTCAAATTTTAGGTTTAGTATATGTCAAGATTTTGGTTTTGTTTACCTCAAGATGCAATTTCAGATTACCTCAATTCAAATTTAGTTTAATTAAGATTGCAAATATAACTGCTTTTAGATTTCATTAAAATGCTTTGATGACAAGTAGCAATATTTTATGGCAATGGCTTTATTATATGGCATTACTAATTTTCTCCTCTTGACAGTTACAATAATGTAGATGTGAGTGTGGCAGTAAGCACAGACCGTGGTCTTATCACCCCCATAGTATTTAGAGCTGAGCAAAAGGGTCTTGCTACCATTGCTACGGATGTCAAGGGTCTTGCAGCAAAAGCCAGGGAAGGAAAGCTACAACCACACGAGTTTCAGGTACATATTATGGATTATTTACCACAAGTCACAGACAGTAAATTCACTGAGTAATATAATTTTTGTATATACTCCTATCAGCATCATTTTATTTCGTTTTCCTTTTTCAAATGATTGTTGGTGTGAGAACCTATATTCCATTAAATTACCTAAGAGCTTGAGTTTTAATGTATATCATTACCAATTTCATATCAAGTCCATATTGTACCAAATACATTAGGCCTGTTTCTGTTTTTGCTCAAAAGATGCATTATATTAGGGACTGAATTAAGTTTACTGTTTTTAAGGTCAGTGGTAACACTGAAAAATAATCTTGCAAATGCAGTATTTTGAATTGGTTAACGTTATCTTATTTAGCGCCAAAGGTGTTTTTGCACAAGTCGTTACCAAAAGTGACGCTGGGCTTAGCCAGTGCACGTGCAGCATCAAAGTAAACGATGGAGTGGTCTTTGAAGCATAATTGTCGACAAGGGGCTTTGGTTTTTGTGCATTATACGCGACAAGTATTAAGTGGATATGTGCAAATGAGGCTGTTCTGTTCCTGATGCAGCACCTCGCAAAAGCAATTATGTACTGTACTCTCTATTGGCTTACCACTGTGAACATTAGTTGAAAAAGTCCATTAAAAAAAAGGCCTGTGCAGTTTGACCTGCACTTCATAAGAGGTGTATTTTAATGATTCTGTACTATGAATTTGTAAAGAACATCGCACCAAGAGGACTATAGATGACCCAGTGAATTTATCCATGAATACTTCAATTCAGATAAAATGTTTAAGCAAGAGTAACTCATCTCTTCATTCACATATTATTATTAGCATATTGCTCTCTATCTCTCTGTTTTCAGGGTGGCACATTCTCAGTCTCCAATCTGGGTATGTTTGGTGTGAAAAACTTCAGTGCCATCATCAATCCTCCACAGTCTTGTATTCTGGCTGTTGGAGCCACAGAAAAGAGACTTGTTGTTGATGAGGAGTCTGAACAAGGGTGAGATTTTTTCATCTTTATATATATTTTCAATGTTTCCTCTTTAAAATTGAAATACAAGAAGGGGAGGGTTTCCAAACCCTTTAGTTGCCTTCTACGACATGCGGGAAATATATGGGAAGTATTTTTTCTCCCCTATTCCTATCCCCAGGGATATGTGGTGTGAGATGGTTTGATAAAGTAATGAAAGAATAAGAGAGAGGTGTGGTAATAAAAAGAGTGTGGTTGAGAGAACAGAAAAGAGTGTGTTGAAAGGGTTTGGATATATGGAGAGAATGAGTGAGGAAAGGTTGACAAAGAGAATATATTTGTCAGAAGTGGAGGGAACAAGGAAAAGTGGGAGACCAAATTGAAGTTGGAGGGATGAAGTGTAAAAGATTTTTAGCGATCGGGGCCTGAACATGCAAGAGAGTGAGAGGCGTGCAAGAAATAGAGTGAATTGGAACGATGTGGTATACCGGAGTAAACATGCTGTCAATGGACTGAACCAAGACGTGAAACATCTGGGGTAAACCATGAAAACGTCTGTAGGGCCTGAAGGTGGATAGGAAGCTGTGGTTTCGGTGCATTACACATTACAGCTAGAGACTGATGGGTGAACGAGTGTGGCCTTTTTTGTCTGTTTTCCTGGCCCTATCTAGTAGACGCACGGGGGGTGGCGATGCTGTTTCCTGTGGGGCGAGGTGGTGCCGAGAATGGATGAAGGCAAGCGAGTGTAAATATGTACATGTGTATGTATGTATATGTCTCTGTATATGTATGTATGTATGTATGTATGTACGCATGTAAATGTATATATGTTGATATGTATATGCATATGTATTCTTATGTACGTGTATGTGCGTGTATTTATCCCTGTGCGTATAGGAATAAATAGGTCTACGTTTGTGTCCTGGCGCTACCTGACGATGTAATTATACGAAAGCATATGACATTTCGAATTTTCCGTTTCCTTTTGGTTCAACCTGCATATGTAAACGCGTATATATTCATGGCAGCTGGCATGGTACAAGCAAAAGAACGCCTATCTCGGGTGTTAGGTAAGATGATAGGTATATGAAGGAAGGAAGGAAGAATTCATTCTCTAGCACTCAGGTGTCTGTAGGTTCGACTCTTAGAGATAGAAAGGCTATAGGAAGAGGGGTAGGCAAAAATGGAAGAACATTTCAATTTCGCTGTACAAAGAAGAAAGTGTTGTAAAGGTCATTTCTCGTGTGGCTTGTCGCTACACAAAATCTATAGAAAGCAGAAGCCGTAATTGGACAGCTCCAGTTCATGAAAGCTGGGAAACACGCACGCGTCTCACGAGAGAAGTGGCTGATACACTGCCTGTAAAAGAGAGAAAATAGGTAGGGATATAGTAGTAGAAGAAGAGGGGTAACTGTGAAGAGGTGACAGCAGGAGGGTTAAGACAGAAGGCATTTCATTCCACTCT